>JAPYZR010003860.1:0-32226 GCA_030522945.1 Trichopria nigra
GAAAACTGCAGGAAAACCTACTCCGAGATATGTATTTAATCCCGACAATGATAATTTCGCTTGACATATCTAAAATAGAAAATTAATGCGTAACAATCTCTATTCCTATTATTATTTATTTTTTGTTAATTTTTTAAAATAATTATTTTATTTGCTATTGGTTAAGTTTAAATCTAAATAAATCTGAAAATTTTTATAAATTTAAAAAAATATATACGTGATACTACAAACATTTTTTAAATTCAATATTTAAAAATTTAAACATTTCTTTCAATTTTAATGTTAAGAAATACATTTTTTAAATTTGAACTGCAAGAAGAAAGAACACTTTTTTTTTTGCTTTTTCTTTTTATTGTCTTTATTGTTTTTCGTGGGCTTGTTCCATTTTTCGTTTTTTTTTTTTATTCATTTTTGTATGTTTTCTTTTCTTATATATTTATCCATTTTAGAGTCAATGTTCGTTAGTATTTACCATCGTCCATTTCCACAAGATTTATTTTATTGTATTAATTAAAAAATCGGCGCTTTACTTGAAACATGTGATCAATTTTCCGAAATAACTGAGCGAGTGTAGAACGATTTAGTCTGTTTTTTGGACTTTGGTAGATGATTTTCACGTTCATATACGTATATATGCAGTGGGTCTTGATGAAACCAACTGCCCATTATATTTGTTGACAATTTTTATTGTTTATTACTTTTTTAATTCATGTCAATTGTGTTTCGTCTCAAATTTTCTCTATTTTTATTACTCATAAACTTTATAAACTGTATAATGTATCCTACTGTTCATTCTCTCACTTATGCATTCCATGTTTTAGCCACTTTTTAACCACTTTTTATAAATTGTTGCTCTCTTCTTTTCAATTTATCAACATTTGTCAGGTGTTGTATTTTAGAACACACTCATTTTAACCAACTGTCGTTCTTTTATAACATTTTTCATTTTTTACGACTTTATTTTTTGAAATCGACTTATTATTTTCTCGTCCTTTGTAAAATCATTTTTACATTATTAGTCAGTTACCATTTTGTATCATCCTCTCAGTTAACAACAATTTTATTTTGTTACACACCCTTACTATACCAGATAAAAAAAGTCCGCAATGCATAAAGAATAATAATAATAATAATGATAAAAAACGAACAGTACACATATCCGACGATTGCGAGAATGGTTATAGGCAAACACCGCCACCTACCGGCCGTTCATCGAACTAACGCTTCCATTTAAAATTCACGTCTGAAATATGATGTAATATTCATGCATATGTATATCGGTTTTTGACGCGAAATATCGTTATATAAAGCCTTAACGTATCAATTAGATTTTCGAGCGAAATTATTTTATCACCCGACGAACGAATCGAAGCCGGCGAGTCAACACAACCAATTACATACCTACACGGAAATGTCCGTCGGCAGATGTTTCCTCGGAGAGTTTCGATACGGAGATCCTACGTGGATTAAGTGATAAGTTTAATCTCTCGCCATTGCCTGTATTTAACCTTGTACGCAGAGACTACGCGGTCTTAATTTTGTATTCGAATCCGATTACCCGAAGACGGCAAATGATGTTCGGCCAGGGGTTAGAACCGGAAATTTTTGGAGATTAGAGCCGCGGTTTCATATATATATATATACGAATGAACAGTATTTATTTTTATTTCAATTCGGGGATCAGCATATTATATCGATCGAAAATTAACATTCCTTTCTAATAATTTCACAGCTTTGATGTTGTCACTCGGATAAATTCGTTGTATCCGGTTAAATTCGTCGTGAATATGAGAGTTTTGTTGATTTGCATCAGCCAAGTTTTTATTTAACCACTACATTTTCGTTTCTCTAAATTTCAACTCATTTTATAAATTTCTAACTTATTTTTTGACTTTTTTGTTATTATTATTTTTATAAATTTGTTGGTACAAACTTGTCTAAATTGATAACAATTTTAAGCATTTTTAACTTGTTTTGGTTTCATTTTAAACAATGTTGGATAATTTTGGTCAATTTTGGCCAATTTTGGTCGATTTTGGACAATATTTCTCGATTTTGGATAACGCTTGTCAATTTTCGTCAATCTTGGATACTTCAGTTCTGGACCATTTTGGAACATTTTGGTTTGACCCATCTGACCGTATTCAACTTCGACTTTGTATCTTTACAGTATAACATTTTTTTTATACTTTTCTTTTCAAATACGTTTACCTTTAATTTTATCCACTTTATCTATTTCATACTTATTATATTATTACCTATTTCTTAAACTTATCTGTTCGTAAACATTTGTCCGGATTGCTTAAATTTGTAAACTTTCACTTGTTTCCACTACTTTTCATCAATCTTCTTAAATTTAAGTCAAAGTTTGCTTCGTTTAAGTCGATATTGGCAAATTTCAAACAACATTAGTCAATTTTCGTTAGTCTTGGATAATTCCGACACATTTTGGACTATTTTGGATCAATTTTGCAACCAATTTATATTATTTAGACTATCATTAACTTCAATTTTACCTTTACAATGCCGACATTTTTTATTAGTTTTTAGATAATTTTCTTTTTAAAACTTGAAGTCAAAGTTGGCTCCATTTCAATCAATATTGGACAATGTTGGACAATGTCTGCGAATTTTTGACAACGTCGGGCAATTTTGGACAATACTTATCCATTTTGTTGTTCGTATATTTTTTATTGATCTTGGATAATTCGATTCCATTTGAGATCATTTATTAACATTTTGGGTCATTTTGGATTTATCTGACCATTTTTAACTTTGTCAATAAATAGTGCAACTTTAATTTGTTTCCGCAACTTTTCATAAATCGAAGTAAATTTAAGTCAGAGTATTTCAGATAAGGTCTGTTAATTTTGGACAATATTGGTCAATTATGACAATATATCTATGAATTTTGAACGACGTTGATTCATTAATTTTAGTTTTTTTTTTATATTTCAGGACCACTTTCGATTAGTGTGGCCATGTGGTGGGAAAGTGTTGGTCAGTATTTTTTGTTCCTATCCAATCAATTTGCCGATTTTTAGTCATATAATCTGGTTTTGCTCATTTTTGTCGCTATTTTTAAAAATCCTTAGTTAAAAAAATAGTCAACGTTTTGAAATTTTCTTACAACTGATTGTAAAGAGTGATTCATTTATTTTCGAAGATAAAATATATTTTTGAATAAAGTGTCATCGTCGGTACCTTTCAATAAATCACTCATTCGATGAATTTTTAATGAACAAGTATACGAATAAAAATTAACACGTGAGAGAGTGTTAATTAAAAAGAAGTCCTGTTTTAGCTAGTATGCGTAACGCTTGTCACGTTGTCGAGTGCGTAACCGTAAGATGATAAATAAAACATTGGATTCATTTAATCACAACGAATTTTCACCGCATTAACACACGCGAAAGTGTCGAAGTGTCGCGTGCTACATTATGAATTTATTAACGTCGATGGGCGCCTACCATTGAAAATATTAAACTGCGCAATTAGTGACGTATAAAGTTGGTCACAAATAACGAACAGCTGCAAAGTCGGGAATAATTATTGGCGTTTTCGAATCTCCTTATCACTCTCTCTCTTTCTTAATACCCTCTATCCTTCTGTCTCTTTCTTTCACCTCTTTCTTTCTTTCCCTTTGGAGTTTAGGAAATCCCATTTGAATGAATTAATCTTTTTTTTTCGTCAGTTTTTTTTTTTTTTTTTTTTTTTTTTTTTTTTTTTTTTTTTTTTTTTTTTTTTTTTTTTTTTTTTTTTTTTTTTTTTTTTTTTTTTTTTTTTTTACGTAATAATCGTAATATGCAACACTGATAACGTTAAGGGATTTAATCAATTTTTCATTATACTTTCCTAACTTTTCCTCAATTTGAATTGTTCTACGTATAACATTATCTTATAATGGTTATCAAATTTCCTTAACTTTTTTCATAGGTTATAAATTTTTGTCATGTGTTTAGTCTTCTTAGATTTGCAATATGTAGCATCTATGGTCGATCTTTTCTGTATTTTTTTTTCAAATTTTACTTGTAAATTTTTTAACTTTACCACTTTGTAAATATTGTCAATACAATGGTGAAACATTTTTGATTTTTTTTTTCATTTCTCCAAATTTTTCGAACTTTTGTCGATATTTCTCATTTTTTTTTTGTTGTATCGTCAATAGAATCACTTCTTTATTGTTGTTTACTTTTTTTATATTTCTATAAATTTCATCACATTACTGTCACCTTTGATTAGCTTTTATAAAATTCTATAAGTTTTTTTTTTATATTATTGTTTTTTTTTTTTTTTAAACTTCATCGTTACGTTCATCGACATTTGGCAACTTCGGCAGTTCATCGACAATTTTGTCATCTTTCACCTTTCTCTGTTTTGCCTTGCTTTGAATTATTTTTGCTCACTTCGCCAGTTTGCACTCATTTATTTTATTGCCTGATTTTTATAAACTTTTGCGACAAATTGTCTATTTTCAATTGTGATATAATGGTATAGCTATTATATCTAATAGTAACCGTTTATAACTTTAATTTTAATCGTCAATAGTTATTATTCGTTACAATAGTACCTTTGTTTCGCTACGCATAGATTTGCCATTATATCTGCGACAATAGTTTCAAATAGTCTATTTCCAATTGTTCCCAATTGCTCTTTTTTCAAAGATTTTTCAAAGATTCTGTTCAGTGACTTCAATAGTAATTACGAAAATCGACAAAATTTGCGACAAATCGTCTATTTTCAATTGTGATATAATGGTGTAGCTATTATATCTAATAGTAACCGTTTATAACTTTAATTTTAATCGTCAATAGTTATTATTCGTTACAATAGTACCTTTGTTTCGCTACGCACAGATTTGCCAATATCTGCGTCAATAGTTTCAAATTGTCCATTTCCAATAGTTCCCAATAGTCCCAATTGTGAATTTTTCAAAGATTCCGTTCAGTGACTTCAATAGTAATTACGAAAAGGAACTATAATTTCTGACAGTAACTGTTCATGACTTTAAAAATTTGACTTTAAAAAAGTAATTGTCAATAGTGAGTTTCCAATAGACTATTTCTAATAATAATAATAGTTCTCAATAGTCTCAATGGTGAATCTCGCAACAACGCCATACAGTGACATCGTTACTTCGCGACGTCAATAGTAATTATGAAAAGTACCTATTATTTCTGATAGTAACTGTTCATGACTTTAATAGTAATCGTCAATAGTTGCTATTCATGACAATAGTACCTTCGTTTCGCTATGCACAGATTTGCCAATATCTGCGTCAATAGTTTCAAATAGTCCATTTCCAATAGTTCCCAATAGTCCTAATGGTGAACTTTTCATACATGCAGTACGGTGACTTCATTATTACGCGACTTCAATAGTAAGTATGAAAAGGAACTATTTTTTCTGACAGTAACTGTTCACTTGTCATTCATGACTTCAATAGTAATCATCAATAATAGTTAGTGATCGTTACAACAGTACCTCTATTGTACCACGTAGATTTGCCAACATCTGTGTCAATAGTTTTCAATAGATTATTTCCAATAGTTCTCAGTAGTCTCAAATGCGAATTTTCAAAAAATGACTAATAATGATTTCGTAACTTTGCGACTCCAACAATAATTAATAATAGTAACGGTTCATGACTTCAATAGCAATCATCAATAATAGTTACTATATTCGTTACAATAGTACCTACACTATACTACGAAGATTTACCAATATCCGTGTCAATAGTTTCTATTTCAAATAGTCCTCAATAGCCGTAATATTGTGAATTTTCAAGAAAAGCCTAATCACTTGTGTCCAGTAGCAACTGTATATCTTACACTTTCGATAGTTACACATTCACTATTTGCTACTGTACAATGTCCAAATTTACCAAGTATATTTATCAATAGTTATTAATGGTTCCCAAAAGTATACATATGAATAGTTCTTGATATACAATTTTCAACAGTAATTCTCCAATAATATCTATAATCATTCAGCATAATGAATTTCCAGTATAGTTTTTAAAGCATTGATGTACTTGATTACCGAAAGATGGACCTATCATTCATTATATTTATCTTTCGAACAAAACTTTTATAAATTTGTTATTATGTTCTCGCGTTCTTTTCAATAGCTCCTTTCATAAAATGTCAATTCCCCTACGATATATTCAAAATTTATTTTTGAAGATTTGCAGCCTATATAGTAAAATCAGTGATTTTATTATTATTATTATAATTTTATTATAATTTTTTATTTTATTTTTTTTTATTTTTTTATATTTTTTTTTTTTTTTTTTATTATAATTATAAATATATTATTATATATATATAAGATTAGTAGAGACATACAGCGTTCAAGTCCCAATAAATATATTCTCATGGGGAAACTTTAACGCAACAATCCCCTCCCGGCCACAGAAAAGGAAACGATAATAACGATACATTGTTGCTGGAAACGGCCGTGGAAGGACCAAATTTAAGGACGATACCCAGAGTAACTGGAATGCGAGATCGCTTCGAGTGTCTTTTTGCGCCCCTGGCAACGGGTTCGGAGGCCTGGTAGGTCGATAAAAACTCAACAAAAGCCCACGTGTATCGAATCTCATGCAATATGCAAGAGAGTCAATTTATTGGGCGCAAATTATCGAACAGATACTGGCGCGCCGCGCATCGCGCCATCGTCACACCGCGCGCTACGCATAGTAGGGCCCTATATACAAAGTGGCGATGAGGCGACGACCATTCTTTGTGTACAAATTAGGCACGCCTAATTAAGCTCTTTCTTATTCGCCTCTCCATTTGCTTTAGAAAGCAAATGGTAAGACGACATACTTTTTCGGTCTTAAGAGGTCGGAAATTTTTTATTTTCTTAACGAGGCTTCGCTCTGGCGTGTACTTCATGAAACTTCATTGCATATTCAGTTGTTGGATGCAATCTTATACCTTTCGTATCTGTCAAATGCATTTTCTGCTAGCTGTATAGACGATAAACAATGAAATTATATATAGCAGTGACTCTATATGCATGTATACTCTATGCCCGAAACGTCGGCAAGTGATGGAATATATTTTTGCGAGATGAAAGATTATACTTTGGCGCACATGTGTCAGGGCGGAGTTCCGAAATTACCGGAAGATGAGCTGATTTAATTGATCGTCTAGTCTAACTAAATTATCTTCTTTTTGGCACGTGCTCCCGTCAGTTGGTTTATTGGACTTGCGCGTATGTTCGGACATTAATGTAGGCATATTTATGTTTTATTGCCTTTTATTGGGACGCGGCCGCAGCCTGCGAAGTTTCCGACTATATATAGGCTGCGAGCCAACAGAAGTTGCACGCTGGATTAGAAAAAGAATGGTGCAAAGTTAGCTCCGGACACTTGTAATCTAATACTGTTATTATAGAACTTGGTGTTTATCGCTGCGATCCTTTTATTTGCAGCGAGGGATGTACTGGGAGACCGATATGTTTACATTAGTATAAGATGATCAAATTTCGCGTAAAATATATACATTATATCGTGTAATGTTCAATCTTAACGACAATATTTCGCCTTACTATTAACGATGCGAATCATTGGTTGCGCGCGCAGCTTGAGCCTGCGCGACCGACGACTGCGCAGTCTCTCGTTGACATAACCTCTTTCTCGTCGCTCTCGATTGCGTGAATCCTGTGTCTTATTATCCGTCTGGTTCTGGTTTGTTGTCATACGATCAAGAATATGTAATATTAACTTGAGATTCTAATTGCTGTAATGTTGGCCATTACGTCGTATTCGCCACACGACCAGAATGTGTGCATTACTATTAAATGCAGTTGTCAAACTTTGTTAAAAAATGTTTTTGAAAAATGTCTCCCGCAAAATTTAATCTCTTAATTACGATGATTGATAAGCTGCTAAACAAAATTGGGCGTACGGTCATGCCGGCGCTTCTACGTGTGTGCGCGCGTGTATGCTCGCGAAGAGTATACATATGTACGCACCTGAAAGAACATCCACGTAACAAATGTGCCCGCTCGCCATAAAAGACCCCTTAAAACCTTTGGCCGTACCGGAAGCGATCGACCCGATCGATAATTGCGAGAGCGGCTCGTTAATTTTTGATAAATGATTTATGATTGTCACGTGAGAGATCGCGACTCTTCCCGCCGAGAGTCGTCGCCTCTTTTTAACGACGCTGATCCAATTTATTCGAGGCGTAACGGTGATTCGCGATTTAAATCGAGGCGAAATCGCGATTTTTCGACCGACCCTATCACTATACGGCGGCGTTTTTATTTATCAACTTTTACTCCGCGCGCTGAACGTGCCCACTCGATGTTCATTGGGTAATTGCCATTAATTTGCCGTTCATAAATTATCGTCTTTTCCCAAATGAACGCGTCGTAGCGATTTGTCATTTCCGAGGTTCCGCGAAGATTTACGATTCCGCAGCTTTTAATACATAGTTTCTTCGCGGCTGACGATTAAAGGTGACTTTATTTGCCACTTTGCTTCTTTCGCTGAGATGCGCGGATAGTTTACGAGCTTTGCTTCATTGAATCTGATCATGTATACGCATTTGGGAGGAAGAAGGGAGTTAATCAAGCAAGTCGAACGAGACGATTAATTTATCGATAAGTCGTGTCTTTACCGGTAAAGTGCGGGCCCTGATGTCCATGTCTATATCCTCTCCTCCATCCTGCACCCCACCTCAAGACTCCTACGTCACCCAAGTTGAATTGTGATTGGCGTACATTCAAAAAAGTAACCTTTCCCAAGGAACCTCCCTGAAAAACTAGCTTAACCTATACATTGTCACAACATCAATGTATGGCCATCTGCTTTTCATGAATACATTTTATATAAAGATTGCCAATTTCTTGGGCATTCTATACATTGGTTACTTTTGGGACTTGTAATGACAGAATCCTCAAGTCTCCAGAAGACGAAATATATTATTTATCTTATATTCTGTATATTTCGTGATTTTCTCGTTCATTTCTCAGACACCCGACACACGTTCGAACTTGTGAATGAACTATAGTCGCATCTAATGTCTTAATTATTCCAACAATGCATGCAGCCGTGTAAAGGGGTTAGAAGAGTTATGCACGCCGGAAAGGGGTTGTAGCAAGGTCGATCGTAGGCACTTAGCAAAGTCAAAGGTGCAAGTTTTTCTATATACCGTGACGGAGCGGCGCTGACAACATCGGCAGCCTGATGCCGCCAGTGTATGTAATTAATATAGGTTGACTATGCATCGAAAGGTGTAATTCAATCGAGACGAAAGGAGGCGAGACTGATGCGGCTCACAATAGAGCAAGGTATAAGCGGTATGCGGTATCGAGAGCGTTTCTTCTATGGCTGCCTAAGTATCGGAGGTGTACATACAGGGACCGTAGTGAACTCGAGTACATCCGAGTCCCGTAACACGCGAGCGCGTACGTCAAGTGCAGTTACATAAGTGCAACTGGCGTATCGCCGTCGGCATCATCAAGCCGGCCGGCACGCGCCTAAAAGGGATTCGCTATCCTCCACTTCACCGATTCTCAATTTTTCGCGTCGCTACCTCGCCGATGAATCTTGAATGCTCGGATGTACGATTTGGAATTATGGCCGGAATTGGACCTACGTATAAGAGCCTACGTATAGAACGAACTGGATGGGATGAAGAACTGTCCAAAAATAGTGAAGGCATGGCGATTCAATTTTGGTTGGTGAGATGAGATGAGATCTTCATTGATAAGATGACCTCGGAGCATTCCACGTTCGCCTGACACCAATGATTCTACGGACTTATGAAATGCCTGAGAAAGTTCAATGATCAACTGATACTTGTTTCAGCACTTCGCCAATACAGAGTTTGAAATGTCAAATAGTTTTTTCCCTAAGTAGATGATGCACTCGAACCACCTAACATATATAGACCATTCAAATTGCGTCATGCGTCTTGAATAAAGTATACAATTCAATGAAACTAATAAGCACTGGAGATTGCACCAAGTTGAAAAAGCAATACATAAATGGAATGCAACGCGTGCTTCTCGGGTTCCCCATTCTCCCTTCGCTCATTTCTCCGGGCTTCCTCTCTCCTCTCCCGTAAATCGAGAATTCGAGGGGTTATGGTCACCTGCTGCACAGGTGCCCCCTTCTTCAGCTTCATCGGTAACATCTTCCTTGTTACCGCGTATGCTGCAGAAGTGGACGTTTCCCTGAACGTGTTTCGCGACTTCCTTTCTTCGTGAAAAACCGGACGACGATTATTGGATCAAACGACCAGGTCGATAAAGGGGACCGTTCACATTGTTCGAGGAAATCAATAAAGAGATTTCACGTACGTATATTTTCGGAGCATCCTATTATGAAAGGGCCATCTTACAACCTCCTTATCGTCGGAAATTAGCGTCCCGTCCACCATTTACACATACGTTCTTTGAAGGAAATGAAATATGTAACGTTAATTATAATGAAAATAAAAAAATAATGGATTCATGGATTTCTATTTATCGAAGACCGCAAAAAGTTTAGAGGATTAAAAATGTAATGGAATTACTTTAAGACAGCTGCATAACTGGGTATAATAATCTTCGTGATAAAAATTTACACTCGACGTAAATTTCGTACTTGCAAAATTGCAAAAAGGAATTCGCACTAACGCGACGTGACACTCGGTTGTAATAAACGATTCTTTTAGAGCTTTATCAAATTAGCGTTAATGGCAGAGCGAGATGGGCTTGATTTTCCTAATTGAAACGAACTGCTGTTTTACCAAAACAAGATGATCTTCTCTAATTGTGATACGACTGTCGAGATGGTCGTCCTCCTCCGCCAAACCCCCCAGAACATTTCGTCTGAGACATTGATAGTCTGGAGATCTTTTCGGGAAGATTTTTAAGACATTTCGAGGAGGTTATTTGAATTATTGTTGAAGATTATTATTATAGAATAAAATCGATCTATCATACAATCAAGATATTCTAGAGATGGTTTAGAGGCTTCAAAGAATCCGTGAATATAAAACAAATTCTCTGTGGAGAATTGTTACCGGAAATGTTACTAAAACTAATTGAAATATTTCAAATGCGATATATCCAGAATATTCTAAGTATGACATGCATACAATGTTGCCAATGAATCGTTTCTACAATATCTCATTTGAAGCACGTCGTTTAAGATATTTCCAGGATATTCTAGAAACATTTCAATTGTAACATTTTAAGTATGACGATTGCGATATTCTGGGGAATTCCGGAGATTTCACTTCTACGTGGGCAAAGGACAATGTAAAAAATGTAAAATTGATTTAATAGCAGAACGCGTTACTGCGAAATTCCTTAACCAAGCGCGCACATTCATTCGCGCCACCTCGGTAATGCGAACAAATCAATACAAACGGGCGCCAATTTTAGTCGAATTTGAAAGGGTGCAGCCGCAAGTCGATTGTTTCCGGCACAAAACCGTTCGCCAAAGATATATATATGCACACGTCATTAGTTATTAGTCCTAAGATATAACCATTTCAAAGTGATCTTTTCGCACTCGAGGCGGTCCGATTTTTGGTACCGTACGCAGGACGGGGGGGGGGGGGGGGGGGGGGGGTGGGCGGGGTGGTGATGTGGGGGGAGTTGTAGTTTTATTATATTTTGGCGCGTAATGACAGTTATTTTGCCGAATTGCATGAAAGGCGAAGCGTATACACATATACATACTACGAGTTTGGGCCCGGACACTTTTCTCTCTCTCTCTCCCTCCCGCTGGTCTGATTCTTCCTTTGAAGAAGGCATCGAGAAATCGGCAGAATGCAGCTGGTATGGGATTCGAACCTGAAACGGAGCGTAGAAGGGGAGAATCGAGAATCGATAGAAACCAGAAACGGGAAACGTAATCGTCCGGCGAATTAGCGCTTTTTTACATATTTGTTCCAGCCGTGAATTTTCAGCATGCCCGTAAAATGTCATAATACGGACGCACAGGGCGCAAAACTTCGCGCTCCGAGCGGTCATGATTCTCTCTTCAATCACGAACAATTTTTTTTAACCGCTCCCCATTCACGACGATTCGCCGTGGAAGAAAGGTTTCCTTCGGTTTCTTTTGTTTAGACAAGTCCACTCGGAGATTCTCGCTTTCATATATTATTTCAATTTACCCATTTCTGCTTAGCTTTTATTTCTTATTCCCGTTTCAACATTATCGCGACCATCAGCAAATACGACAATGAAATGAATCGTGCGTGTTCATTTGTGAGCATTATATCTTCACGAGGCATTCTTGAGATCGCCGTTTATTTTAAGGGCGAACCGAAATGTACGTGGAGATGATGGACCCTATTGAATGTTTCCTGTGGCCGTGCCTCCACGTGGTTTTACCAGGTGAAGAAACCGAGTGACCATGCTTACTCCCTGTCCATCTGGTCAATTAATTTGCCGGTATGTGGTCATATCACGTGGTGAAATTACCCGGGTTCTGTAAATGGTCGCTCCAATGCGCCTAAACGCTTAGACTGCTAAAATAATCCAGACTGGCATTGCCTTTCTGCCATTATTGGGTTTTTTTTTATGCGCGGAAAAGTAAAGTAGTCAGTCCATGCTCATCCACGTGTCATGAAAGCATGTAGTAAAACCATCTAGCAATGATCACTTCGTGACATGGTGAATCTACATGGGTATTGTACATTGTATTCTTGGACCAGATGATGAAATGTCTTGGCGAAATCCCGTAGAATTGTCCAGATAATTTGAAATCCAAATTGAAAACTAAATTACTCTAGTTAAACTGTCAACAGTCCTTTAAAAAAATGATCATTTGTAAAATGCTCAACTTTTGAAACGAAGAGTGCACTGTCGTCTCTTTCTATGCGGCCATTAAAATTTATTGTTTTAATTATCGCCCCATAAAGTGACGAATCAGCCCCATTTTTCTATCAAATTGCCAGTTAATCTCGCGTCCTTCCTCTCGTAAACTCGAAGTATTATTTTTTCCTCATAATTCTCAACTCTGATACAATCGTGAGCTCGCCGTGCAAATAAAATAATGGATTTTTACGGGAGCCCAGCACACATTCGGTCGCAGGTAATAGCCTTCCTCCCGACTCGTGAACAAACAAGAAGCAAAAATTTCCGCGCGATACCGATCTCGCGGACAGTGATCCTACAGTCGGGATACGATGTGTACCGAGTCATGCATGAGAAAGGATATATACGACACTTTATTATATAGGTAAAAGGTAAACACGCGTGCGACATATCCAACATGCCGTGTTGTATAAGTACGAACGGGTCACACGCGAAAAACCACGAGACCCGTTTACTGACTGTCGTCGCACGCACACGTCGCGTCATTATGGTGATTACACACATATACATATATATTGTCTTCACAGTTGTCGACGGCAGCTAGGAGCCTATCGTTTCCAGAAGCTGCTGCCCGCTGTTCCAGCTTTATTACTCTCGTATAACTTTACGGCGCTCATTGTCGATCGTTTCCAATTGATGGCAGGACCTAAGGGCTAATGAAGACCGTCTTACTTTGAACAAGAAGCGCTCGAAAAACAAGTGCTCGATTAATGCATTGGACGTTTCAACAGATATAAATCTGTAGGTCGATAAATTTAAGAGACTTCGATTACGGAGCCTCCCGCTGCGTTTCCGAGAGTATTGGCGTATCTTAATCCGAACGATGGGTGACGATACAGTTGGATCCTTGATGACCATATTTAATTCACTTGTAAACTCTCTTGATTTACTGATGGGATCTGCGGATTACATGGAAATTGTTGGTACCAGTCGTAAATTGCTGACAATTTATTATCTTTTGATGGATGAATGGATGGAGGTCTATTATTACATTGACTCTACGAATCTATATGTGGAATAATGTTTAGGATCATGCAATTATTTATTCGTACGTTTTACCGTCATTATTGATCAGAAAGGATATCCAGTGAACATCGATTGGAATTTTAAAGGAATTTGTTCATTTCTTAACGTGCCATTGAATTCATGTAGGAAATCAATAAATTAAAACTGTATCAGCTAATATAGCGGACCTTTCTGAAAGCTAAGATTCCACTCGTATTTCAACCATTCACTAGTAATTTAATAAATGTTGTTGTTATTAAGACCGTGATAGGTGACAACGAAGAAACTGGACAAGGAGAAGTTCCGCGTCTTTTGCCGTTAAAGCATAACTCGGTCGGATCGATCGTCCCGATTTTTTTCCATCATCGCCGCACTTTTCGGGCCCTCGATATATCAGCTACTTACGTGCGTCAGGAGGTGCTCAGCTTCGGTTGATGACCCGTAATTACTGCGAGAGTCGATGTCGCGTCATTTTCGGGCGTTGCTTTTAATCGCTCACGAAGACATGATGCATGCCGCTCGTTACTGAACATCTTTTTCGGCTTACCCTCGTAATCTTTTCGCATAATCAAAAATCTGAAAACTAAAGGCCTGCGCGCTGAAGCCTTACCCGACGTGTAACAAATCAATCGGTGGCGCTGCAAGCACTAATAAATTTCAACGCAAATTCACGTGCCCGAAATATGATTCGCGCTGCACTTACCTTATCCCGCGATACATTTATGCTTTAATTTGATGTTAGCGATAAGATAAGCATCTTGATGTGTTTGTTACGAATTACTCGTCTTTCTTCAGATATGTACAAATAATGAACGGCCATACAAATGGACGAACACTGGATGTTTGCTAGCTGGGAGAATACATATTTGTAATTGTTACGGTCCAAAGCCCCCTCTTCGTTAAGAGATGTAATTGTTATATGAACGTAACTGCCCTAGGGCAATAAGCAGACATAGCTTAGACATAGGTGAAGTCGTCTACAATTGTTAGAAATATTAGACTTTAGGAGTCATACGTTTGTGACTCATTGCAATGTAAGGTTACAGACCTTTACCCTCTCCCATCTAAAGTCTTTGTCCCAATGTACGCAATGAAGGTTAATGTACTACTCGTGCGATTACAGTAATCATTACTAGATAATGGATTCAGTGCAATCACATGGAGCCAAGACTTACTTCACGCAAGACGAGATTAAAGAGGACTTTGTTCTCTTTTAGAATAAAAGGATCTAGTATCATCGCTGATTTTTATAACTGGATAACAGAAGCCGCAAATTGTTTGGTGTCCATTAGAGAGTGGTGATACAATGACGGTTCCATGCGTCCTTCTTCGACTAAAGTTGAGACCAAAAAGTCACTATATTCCTCATGCTCCATGCCGGATTTGAATATTTGTACGATGTTGATTACCGAGTTGTACAGCGATGAGCAAATGTCACACAGCTCCGACTACAACCTTATCACTAGGAAAAGTGACGATTGAAGCTATTGTACTTTATGTACCTACGGTATTGCCCTCTATTGGGCATCACTAGATGATCACCCTCTTTATTGAAATTCTTATAGAATCATCGATGAGGTTTTCGTCGTTCGTGGACCCAATGCCGACACATACATGACACAGTTTCCAATGCTCTGCGGTCATCCGTGTGGGGTGTTTTACCTCGGTATATAAAATGCTCCTGGCAGCGAGAAACTCGTATCGACCCATATTGTAACAAAATTAAGCAATTGGTAGTTTCTCCCGGCGCGGCACCTCCGCTATACACAATTCATTTCCATCGACAAATTCGTGGTTTCGAGAAATCGTGAGAAGTTCCTGTTTCGTGCTTATTTCCGCTTCTGGCGCGCTGGATTTCTTAAAGAACGGATGAGAGATAAAACATATGCATACAATATTCCCATATAATGTATATAAATAAGTAGACATATGTCCGATCGCCGGAGAAACGTGGCAGTCATCGATCGCGCTACCGGCATTCATGAAGGAGCCAACAAATTGATGCTGATTACGTCCCACTTTGACACGCAACCGTGAAACAAAGTTTCACGAAAATACGCGCATGTGCAATTGCACTCCGCCGCTCCGGGATGACTAATCGACGCGCGTTACAACTTTTCGCGCACGCGATCGTTGAAATATTTTTTTGTATAAATTATTTAAACGGGAACCGAAAATGACGCCTTTTTCGCCGAAAGAAATCTGGATTCGGGAATATTGGATACGTGAGAGAATGTTGATCTGCGAACTCTGCGCGAACCAACCGATATTATACATTCTGGCTTGAACATTGATATTTCATGCCACGATTAAGAAATATTTTTCAAGGATTTATTCCTTCACCTTCGAACTTGTACCCACGCGAAAAAATAAGTTAACAGTTTTTACGTGGGTTACTGGATGTTGGCATGGTCAGGCTGGGTCGGGTTATGTTCTTGTCTACCAAACAATATTAGGTGCCGGTGATACGGATGGACACTGGATTGCCTTTGGGAATGGAAGAAATTTGTCTTGTCAACACTTACATTATCATCCTAAAAGAAATGTTGTTTAAAATTAGAGGTTCAATGATTCACCTTGCCAGATCCTCATGCTTACGTGAAGAAACTTACGTATGGATCCATGAATTAAAAAAAAAAAAAAAAAAAAATAAAGGAGTAAGAGAAAATGGTAGCGACACCAATTTATTGTTCTATGAACGGATATTACCGTTATCGGATCGGACCGTGTACCTGCCGCGTATATTGCGAAATTTCTAAAAAAAAAAAAAAATAACCAGCGCTGCTGAAAGGTATCGGATCGTAATGGAAGTTGATGATGGTCATGTATTGAGTGATAAAAACGTTAAAGTTGTTACGCGAGCAGCGAGCAACGGGCAAACGGGCAAGGAAATAAATATCTTTGGGCATCTCGTCGTTGGCTCGTTAATTTGGAGAAATCGGGCAAGGAGAGGCGCTCTATGTGTTGGGGTAATCGTGACGGGTGTACGGTACGGTGTGACGGCACGAGCAAAGACACAATGTTTTCGATTCGTCCGATGCACCCAATGCGTGCGGTTCTGAGGTGATCAGGTGACAATTAAGCCGAGGACCGGCATGGCAGCTGTTTTCTTGCACTTCCAACGATAAACGCTGGACGTAACTCGATCAGCGATTCACTTCAGGTTTGGTATACTTATTCGGATTAAATCGAGCCTACGCGAAAAATGATCGGAGGTGACTTTTTTTTCCAATTTATAGTCGGACTTTGTCATAATTAAAGACGAATTTCGGCATCGAATTTGTCACGTTTTCATAAGACGGTAATTTTGATCATACGCTTTTATCTTCTTCCGAATACTTGTCAAAATATACTTGTTCAAGAATTTTAATACTTCACAATCTACAATAACGTTTGCGATCTAGAGTTTCAGAAAGAAGAAATTCTGATTACTTTCGTAATTGTATCGTGCCGAATTTCGAGTTCGAGCTATCGTTACGACGTCGAATGATCTCCATACGTTACGAAGGTTGCCTGAAATCACGGCGGCAAAAGTGCCCATGGATCCGTAGCGCGGGTTTTAATTGAAATGAGAAAATTGATTTCCAGGGGCGAATTTTGTAAATAATAGTCGACGGCCCGATTTTCGGCGGAAATTTAATTATTTTAAGAACCGAGGCGGCATCGGACCGGGATTCTTAACGACACTAAAATACAGGCTGTGCCGTTTTATATGGCAAATCGCTTAAATCAAGGAGCTTATCAGCGACGCTCAACGGCGTTTATGCGCCCGTTTTCATTTTACACGGGGCCAGCGCGCGGCGGAACGCCCGGCATCATGTGCATACTCATCTCCCTGTAAAATCCCCAAATGCTACCCGCAGGGCTATTTAATTACAGGATCTCCGCTCCTTCCTTGAGCCTCTCCTAAACCAGATTTCATTTCTTCGCAGCGAGGGCGATTTCACAGACGTAACTTTTCACTCTTTTAATCTGACGGAAACATTCACCTGTTGCACATGGCAAATTAATAGGTGGTCCGGCCTCGGTGAAATCACGATGGTTATTTTGGAATTATTTGGATGTTCGGAATTCTAATTCCTTTTCATGAATTGGGATTTACTAGGAATGGATTGTATGTCGATCGTCACTAGTAAATTAGGATGAGATCAATCCTACACATCTAGCGAGGTGCGTGCCAGCTGATCGCACATTACATTATATATCCCATTACATCATCATAAATAACAGATCAGAATAATAATTCTTTATTCTTTTACTATTCAGATAGTGTTTCTTTGTATTACGGAATACAGTAAAGTGAACGCAACAACCCCTTGTAAGTCAGGCACAATAATCGAGCCTTTTCCGGTAGATTGGTTTTCATGCCTTCAAAAAAAAAAAGACGAACCAGGAAGGGTTGCTTAAAGAACCCTGCTTCTCAGATCGCTTCACTTTATCCACACTTCGGTTCATTTACAATTTCATTCATGGATTTCGTTCGCCTCGGTCGTTCTTTTGGGACTTCATTCATGGGATTCCAAAAAACGATACGCCTAAGAGAAGTTCAACGGAAATGCATTCTACGTTTACATTGCACCCTCCATTTACAGGTTCATTCGATTCGAGCATCTAATTGCGTGCTACGTCTTATAAATGATTGTAAATGTGGTCTTGACTATGACCGATACCATGATTATGACTTTGACTATTGCTATGACTATAACGTTGACTTTGACTGTGTCTGCTCTTTTAATTACGAATATGAAGTCAACACGACTATAACCAGTACTACGACTTGGACTGCGCCGATGGCTTTGACTGCGACTATGACTATGCAAAATAGTCTATAGCTAATCTCTTGCAAAACAATTGATAAAGAAATATCTGAAACTCCATCCGTGGAACCACAAAAATAGATTCGATTTCAAAATCTGAAACATAAATTTAAGCTATACACCGTCCAAGTTAATCGATAAAGCAGTATTCTTGCACCGCCTTAATGACAGGGCGATGGAGTTCATGACGCTTTTCGCGACTCGAAGGCTACGCAGCCACGTTTGTCGAATACTGCAAACCGGCACGCGACCGATGCGATGTGACGAACGCATCGTGACACCTGCACCTTTCCAGTTTCGTGCCTCGCTCCTCTGCCCGAAGATGCACGATGCACACGGTGCACGGCACCGCACCTCGTCGTTTCGCGGCAATGACGAGGTTGGATATCAGCCGTTTTCACGTGCGCGCTCGCCTGGATAATGTAAGTGCATCATTATTCAAATGGTTTGTGCGCACAGCCAGCGTAATCGAAGCTGAAAAAGCTGATCGCAATCAGCGCGTCGCAGCCGACGCGCCAGACGCACTGGTAGCCGGCAACAGAAATGGAAAACCCCTTATTAGGTCATGGGCGAGCAACTAAAGTCGGACGCATTAACGAACAGATCCTCCTTTTCTTCCTGCCGGCATTACCGCTTTTTTTTCAAATACCTAATTGCGAGACAAATTGTGCCACTTGCGCAATATCTTTAACTGTGACGCGCGTCATTATATTTCGGCTAATTTAATAAATGATTTATATTGCCTATGGTTGGATTTCATACGTAGAGACACATCTTTATTGTCTAAGTAGAGTATTGCCTCCTCAATGAATGTATTGTTCAAGTTGCCAGAAACACATCGAGCTTACTAGTTGGTCACAGACTTGACAGATTTCGGTTGCCAGCAATGTACTTCCCTACTCTATCTATCTGGCAACCTATATTGGTTTATTTTTCATGAACCTTACATCCATCTATTTGCCCATCTCTCATAATCATAGTTAAAACAGTATGCAAGCAATGGACTCCTCCAAGTGACACATACGCGCACGAGTGTGCCACTTGGCTTGTTCCGTGCGTTATGGTGAATTATAACATTGTGTAAATGGACATTCATTCCGATGAATTTGGATTCTTTCTCGACGGGCCCCAATCATCGAGACGTTCCTTTAGGCTACTTTTTGGAAGATTCCATTTGGTCGTGGCTCAAGGCGAGAAGCATTGGCCCGGTGTAATCGGGAGAAATTACTTAAGTGGCATATCCGCTTCGAACGGGTTGCTGGATTCCGCGTTTATCGATGATAATGGTTACGCGTACGTTCGTTTCGTCATTGGTCTCGTGGTTTCTCAATAGGCGATGATCAATCGGCCGGTCAGCGTAATATCTCGGACATGCGTAAATGATATGTACTCCGCACCTCTACGGTGTGGTCCGCGCAACGGCATCAGTGACGATAACGGCAAGCAGTCCCTCAATTTCCATAATTTTCTTCACACACTATACTTACGCCCGTTGGACTGATGCGTGTGCACATATGCGCCCAAAGTGTGCCAATCGCGCAAAGCGATGAATGAATCATTCGAATCGACAAACTCTCTCCCCTCTCTCTCTCTCTCTCTCTATCTTTCTCGTACACTCTTTCTCTATCGTGCTTTCGACGCTTCGAAATGATTTAGGCTTCCCTTTCCAGATGACATTAGAGCTATCTTGTCAGTGAGTTTGTCAGCGATGATCCATTGAATAGCGGATAATTATACACGAATAATGTAACATACGCAATATTAAGTAAGTCGTGACTACGTCGAATAATGATGCAATAGACCTGAACTACTATCGTTAAAGTAAAGGCCTTATAATGCAGTATTACAGTTATGCAGCAGAAAAAAAAACACAATTCTTATATCCTCCGTATTTCATCCCTCGTAGACGAATGACTTTCAAAATCAGAAATGCTTTCACTCGAGGGAGTCCAAGGCTTCCCTTTTAGTTTTATCGTAGGTCCTCGGAGGAAAGCGCGGGAAATCGAAATTTGACCGTTACGAGCAAAAGCAAAGTCCAGTGGTTCATTTCATTATATCGAGCTGTCGGTCTGCTTGCCAGATGACACGTCGAGCTGTGGCCTGCCTTTGTGTTGGTTGGGCTCGTCCTCATTTGACCGAGGCTCGTTCCGGATCGCCTACCCCACCCAACGCGACGGAGCAACGTACGAACGCGACTAAAAGGGAAGAGGGATGAGGGTGAAACACCCACAAAACGTACTGACGCCACCGGGTGCGTCGCGATGTGATCCGTTCGCTTCTCCCGTTCACCATTCTCCACCTTTGGCGCACGCCATTCGCGTGTCAACCACGGTTCTCTTCCGATTTCGACCGTTTCTTCCGGGATTTCCCGAAAAAGGGTCGATATTCCACGACTTACACCTAAAGCTGTTGTTTTCGGCAGCGGTAATGTGTTCTTTCGGACATTCTTTGTGCATTACTCTTGTTTCAGGAACTCACTGCTAATAATATAATTCGAGGCATATGCCGGTCTTTGCACTTTTATTGTTTGTACTTTCATTCTTTGCTGCATGTTTTTTTTTTTTATTCTTTCCAGATATTCTTTGCAACCAAAGCAAATGTTTGGGTGTGGGTTGGTCAATATGCTGTTTGGAACCCAATGATGGGTCAACGGTCCCTAGCTATCTAATAACAAAGATGGAATTGAAGAAGGATGGATACCCTAGATCGATAATGAACTAACCGATTTTAGCCTTTACCTAGAACGATTCGGATAAATTTAAATCTTTTTAGACGAGTTCTGCTTTGATCTCTTCAGGACTCCCTTTATTTCCCACATATAATCTGCTGCCTTCAACATAAATTCGAAAGTGTCTACGATCGACACTATCGAAACCAGTAATAAACTTTGAGATTTGCTGGATTTTAGCTTTAGGAATTTAAGGTTACATGTATCCTGCACTGATGTTCCACATCCACAGAAATAATCGGGTATTAAATCTTAGTTAATAGCACGTGAATCACGCAAAAGTGCTTTTGATTTTTCTTGCGAGTCGTAAATTACGATTTCGATCAGCTACCAGGCATTACGGCCATTGGTGCGTGGTGCATTGTGCGTCCCGAATTCCTCGTGTCATTTCTTTATTAAACGCCGAAATTACGAGTCTGTCGTACCGGGGCGGTCATTGCGCGGGTTGTTGGGAGAGGAGGGAGGTAGGGGCTTTAGCGAAGGTACGGTGAATTAATGCGAGTCGAGCAAAGCAGAGGTCTTGTGTCGTGTAATGTGGAACCACCGTAAAAAGTGGCCCAAAAAATGGGACGGACCGACCGCATAGCCGACGACAGCCGAACTCGACGGCTGGGATCAGTGTTCGTTTGCCGTTTCCGAGTACTCGGCAGAAATAGCTGGGATTCTCAGTAATCATCCGCGAATCTTGCGGCGATTTCGCAAGCATCGCCCGTGGTTAGGCGAAAAAAACCTGACATTAAGAAAACGACGTGGTGCACGAAAAGAAAGTCACGGACGAAAAGGACTTTACCGTTTGAAACCCGTCTAATTAAAGGCAGGTCAGTGTCGATGGTATTTTTTTTTTCTTTCAAATGCGTGGCACATTTATCATAATTGCTCCTCGATGCGATACGAGGAAAACAATAGAACCGACGCTTCAGGTTTGTAGCAAACATTTCCAAACGAAATTTAATGACCAAGTAGGCGAGTAACCTGTTTGCATTTTGTCGATCATTGCGTCAAACTGTAACTTCCTCGTTATCTGCACTGCATGTGGGATGTGGTGATCAAAAATATTCCGATTTTGACTAGTTTTCAAATATCTAATTCGTCCGGCAGCGGATTCCTACTTCTGCATCAAAACGACTGAAAAAGGTTTCTTGTCGGCTGACTACTTTTATCGTACTGGGGAAGAAATCTAATCGTTTCTTGTAAATAAATATATAATTACAATAACGTAATTAGATAACATTGCGCGAAATATTAAATTCTACGTTCGCATTTTATTCATACTTTTCTAACGTTAAATATATACCATCGGATCGCTGCAAACGGACAGAAACAACCTGATAGCGAATAACAGGTTTAACTTATACGTGCGTGATTAGGAACGAGTTTTTTTTTCACGGTCACCTGATAAGAAACATATTTGTCAAATCAGTCAATTCTATATATATTAAATAATACGAACGAAGCTGTGTTTGAAATTTTGTGATTGAAGACGATTCAAGGGTTTTAACGCGCGGTGAACAAAGCTGGACGGTCGGTTACATGCTGGGCGATCGAATTACTTGTACTTCCATCGCACGAGATTACACGCGCGAGATTAAGACGGACATCGCTTATGATAATTGACTTTGTCGCAATCGCATGCCGTACGTGTGCCATGCAGCGGAGCGTGCCCCAAGGCTTTGGGCGCCAAAGGGGAAAGAGGAGCGGTTGACTCCTCGACCCTTTGTCTAAAGTTTCGGGCTGGAGTGTACGTGGCTGTATGCGCACAAAAAAAACCAGTTACGCGTGTGTTGACACAATACGCGAACCCCGGGCGCGTACGTGCACGGAGGCACAACAGTTTCATGCTTGGCCTCCCTTATGAATCGTGGTGCTTCATTTAATCACCCTCTAGGTCACTGTAGGGGATGACCATCGTTCGCCGCAGTAAGCGTGCCGAACGCAATTCCTGCCTCAACCCTAACCCCGGAGCACACGTACGCGTGTCCTCTTTGCACTCCTCTTCCCACCTCCTCCTTCTCCTCCCACTCTTCGACCAGGTGTTTCGTACCTACGTATAACGACTTTTCTCTGTTACTCTAAATTGTAACACCGACTGCACATTTCAAACCGACAGTCTTCGTTTATCTCGTCAAAACCTTTTTCACTTATGTCAAGCACAACGAATGCCTGACACTTCTATCCATGCGTCTAATTTAAACTAATAACTTTGAATAGTTTCCACATAACAGCCGGTTTGCAATCCGTGTCTGATTTTGTATAATTCATCGTTTTCAGAACTCTTCACGATACTAGGCATTGCTTGCCTATTTTTATTGTCGCGTTACCGGAAGATTTGAACTTGGAAAGATTCATTTCATTGTTTGGTTATTTGGAACCCGTTGTTCAGCAACCATTTCACGATTTATTAAGTTACAGTTTAGTCGTGGGGAAAGATGGAGGTAGTTACTATCACCAGTTTTCATGTCCATCGAAAACTAGTGACATCCATCCATACATTCATCGAATACGTTCGAATATTTCATAGGTGCAGCCATCTTGGTCATCTTGTGTGCTGTCGGAAGTATTCACGAAAGTTCGAAAACCATCATTACAAAACTCATCAGATCATCGTCATCTTATTAATGTCAACGTTTGAGGAAACGTAAGAGGTTGACAACAATAACATAATCTCTAGAGTAAACATGATTGGTCATCGGTATTTACCAAGTTGCATCAAATAAAATTGTATGCTTTTTGTACTCGTGACGCGAGTCGCGTTATCTAATTACACGTGAAATGCAATTAGATATACTTGGGGACTTGGCGGATTTATACGGTTAGTCCGTTATCTCCGTGCCTAAAATTAATCCGTTTATACTTTGATATTTTCGTCAGGCATTCCTTGACCACTAGGTCTTGTTTGCGTTCGATTCGTCAAGAATCGCGCATGTGTGCACGGTGGGAAGATACGTACACGTAGTGAAGAAGCAGCTGCAGGCTTACGCCCAATCTGCGATACGAAGCGATGGAGAACGTATATATGCGACGTACTTGTACGTGTTTACCGGCAAACGCAAAACGCGTTCGAGCCGCACCACCAGACACACATGTACGCACATGCGAGTCGTGCATCTCGAATCTCCGGAGTGAAATTACTGAATAATTCAGCGAGTCGGAACGCGCGCGTGTAAGTATGCGATGCGAGGTGAAGATTTTTGCTTGCCACCCTGCTTTTCCCTCCTTCCTTCCTTCCGTCCACGAATGTAACCGTTAAAACAGCCTTGTGGATTCACACCCCACGTTCGAAATTGCGTTTCTTCACCTCATTTGCCCAACGCGCAAAAATACACATTCAGCTTTGGATATGCTTATACATTTCGTGTTTTTTTTTTTTTTTTTTTTTTTTTTTTTTTTTTTTTTTTTTTTTTTTTTTTTTTTTTTTTTTTTTTTTTTTTTTTTTTTATTTTTTCCTTTTTTTTTTTTCCTTTTTTTATTTTTTGTTTTTATTGGGGCGTTCTTCACGGACTCCACTAGTGTGCTCTACGTAAATGTCTGTCTCATAATTTTGCAAAGGTCTGGAAGAGACAAATAGACACTAGAGTGAACTCAGTGTTATCCTATACAGCACTTCTTCAAGATGGCAGTTACTCTTTTATTCCTCGTATCGAAAGAAAGGAGATATCGAATACTAGAGGAAAAGAAGGATCATAGCGCGAGAGAGAAATAAAATGAAAAAACCAGGCCACCACAACAGGTCTTAAATACAAGAAGTCCAATCGATCTCAACAAAGTTAACATAACCTTAAAATAGCCGCAACTGCTGAAAATAAAGGATACAGCATCCATGTATGTCAAAACATGTTCTCCATCGGTGGATTGCAGTATAAAAATCCACCGAGAATTCAATTGATTTAAATAAATCTTTATCCATGTTTGTACACTGTGATACGGGTCTTAGAGGATTTGACGTGGTTCGCCCATCGGTTAGTGCATCCCCAGCTATCAGTACAATAACAATATGTATCGTTTTTTTAAGTACGCGATAGACACATCATCTATAATGACGCCGATTTCGATCCTCGGCCGAAAATGTCTCGATTACAAAAGCTCGTAAAACGGAAACGAAGAACGGGAATCCGAGGCACGTCGTAAATAACCGAGAAAACTTGTCGATTATGATTTCAAATTCGGGCTCGCGTGCATCCTAATGATTTTTTAATGACTCGACTAAACGCTGCGACAGTTGAGAGGACCATTTGGACAATGGCGTGGATTGTAGGCAATGTAAATGCAAGCGGCACCGGGTATATAGGTGCGTTTGGCTTATGAAACTGCCGACGACCTATGTCGGTCAGGAAAAGTCGTTACGTAGAGGACTCTACCTACACCAATAGGCTGCCCGGAGCTCATCATCGTTGGTATTCTATTTGTAAGTGTATTGGAAGGGCGAGACGGCAAGGAGTAAGAGCGAGAGGCACGAAACACTTCGAGGGAAAGAGAAGGAGGGAGTAGAAGAGAGAGAGAGAGAGAGAGAGAGAGTAAGAAAGAAGAGAAACTCGTGAACCTGTAAAGGAGTGCGAGAAGGAGAGAACAAGCGGCAAACGCGTGCTATCCCTGAGAGAGTGGCGCGTGCCGGGGCGCGTGCCTACAACCGTTCCTTCTGTCCTCCCATTAGCGTAACTTACTACCGTATATTCTACTGTGTATTATACGTTTATGTCTTTGAGTGATTCGTTTTTAAATTTGTTTTTCCCTTCGTGATTTTACGCTGCGATACTTCCCTTTGTTTTTGATTTAACAAACAATAGAGACTGAGACCACCTTACATCCATTGATTATAATAATAACGATTAAAATGGTTAGCTGAGAGGTCATTTCGTCAACTCGATTCTTCGATTGCGGTTACAGAACGGTTTTTGCCAGTCGTAACGGTTGCAACTGCTATTCACGGTTTATGTGCGACGCAAACATTATTTTCGCCGCAAAAAAAAGAATCCCGACATTCGTGACAAATACCCGTCGTTGAGTTTTTGCCCTTGGGTGAAATTTCCCCTTTGTGCTTGACAATATTCATCAGGTGATTCCCGACGTCTTACAACAAAACTGGACATGGTTGTCTCCTTGTCGTATTAGCGATTCGTATCATTCGGTTGTTGAATTGCTGGGCTACCAATGAAGCTTCTGATCATGACAGTTTAGTCGAATTTTGTTCTTTGGGTAGAGATTAGAGGTAGATTATTGGGTTTTACTTAGTCACTTGCAATTATTGCGAAATGAAACATCATACTGACATCGGTAAATAAAGAGATATTCAGATTTAAGAAATAAAATTAAGAACATTTGGGGAACCACCCAAAGGTGCTCATTTATTGTTTCTGAATGTAAAAACCTTTCGATATATCAAATACATGTCCATCGTTTCATTAAATTATTTATTACATAATGTAATCATGATGTGATAAATCTGTGTCATTGACTCCTCGTATAATCCTTGTACGATCCCTCGTAGCGATCTCTTCGCTCCCATGACATTTTCATACATTTTATGTATAGAATGGAGACGTGGGTATACGGTAAGTTTACAACTAAATTAATGATTCTTGTTAATTGGTGTGACTTTTTGGTCACGTTGATATAGCCCTCTTCAGAATTTATTTTCATAGACAATAATATTTACATATTTGCACATATTGTATGCATAGAGTATCCGTGTCTGAGGGTTGGCGGCCAAAGGCCGCGAGGACGAAGCCTCTAGTTATTTATTGAGTTGAATGAACCATCATTATATAATATACCCATTCATCAATTTTGACAACAATAACAATTTCCTTACCTTGTACAGTTCTTTACATTTTAAATGCCCCTATTAAAACAACGTTTGTTTACATTGTGTTTTCGTATACTGCAGGGACACTGGATTGCTCGAATCGATTATTTACTGTATTTTCTTCGTATTCATGTTTACGTTCATATTTTTAATTGCGTTTGTGTTTATGTTTACGCACACGTTTGCGTTTATGTTTGTATACATATGTTATCGTTTATGTTTATACATTGTAGACTGCGTTTTATCCGAAGGTTATAGGAATATATTTTATACAGTGCGGAAGGATATAATATACTTATATTTTTAAACATACTATATATTTACTAGACCGCTTACTTGTTAACTTACTTGTTAAATTTATTTCGTAATGTTGGGTGTGTCATTGATGTCCTTTGTGTTTTTCTTATATTAGTTACGTAATCCTGTCATTTTGCAACAATATATACATTTCAACATCCTGACCGAGAATTGTCGAGAATTGTTCCATGCGATTGTTTACGATAATCTAATACATACGCCAATGTAAGAAGTGCACGACTAATAGGAAGCCGAACTTCAACGTGCGCACACACCCACATACACACACATATCCTGGTTAATGCACCAAATCCACTGGTTCACTCCTTCCCCTACCAACCGTGACTAGAGACGGGGTTGGCGTCCGGAACTTGTTTATTTTTTCGGTACCTGCATTAATTTCTAATCTATGAAACGTACGTTAATAGCGTGTCGACCGACGGACAATATCATTCATGACTTTTGACATTACTTGGGCAGAAAAAATAGTAAGTGTACGATCGCGATGTTTAACAACGAAATTTCGGGCATGAACATTTGCAACTAAAGATGTACAATTATACTTCTGCAATTGTAACTGCAGCATCATGAATTGAAACTAAAATGACATCAATTTTGTTGTCGTTGTAAAATTGTATCAAATTAACAACGATGATGGTGGCATTGACAGATTCATTATAAAACAATATGAAATGTCCATGGACAATGCGTTCAACTTCGGAATCATTTCTATGATTGACGGGCATTGAGGGTGCCATCCGGCATATAGAGGCACCGGGTCATTAGCCAAGACAAAACGATTTAAATGCAACGGGCGACTGGATATAGAAGATCGGATCTCGTTGTTGCAGCAATGTAGTGTATCCCAAATCATCGGGTGCATACGTATATATATGGGGTGTTCGGCAGAAACCCGTTCGTAACTAGCAGCACCCTGTGTGTAACGACACCTGCGAGATTAGTGACCCGCTTGAAGAGAATTAACTACTTTTCGTTATACTACCATTGGAACAAAATCAACGTGAACAACTGCTGTATAGACATCTAAGAGATCCGGTGACTCCGACGAGAGTGCAGATAGCGAGACACCTGCGGTGCAGGGCGGCATGCCAGGTAAACGAACCTAAACACTAATCCCGAATACCGAAGACGTAATACAAGAGTCAACGGTCTTAGAGGGATTTGGGGTAGGAAGTCGAGGAAGGAGGGAGGTTACATTATACGAGGAAGAAGAAGTGCCGAGTCAAAAAGTGTAGGGTGCATATAGGTAAATATTGCGGCGCGTGACGCAAGGGTTCGTAAAGTGCCCTCTAATTGTCACTTGGTAATTTTATCGGTAAATCTTGATATTTCATCTGGGCTTTACTGAAAAAAAGCTTTTTTTATGATCGCCAACACCCGTAAATGTCGGATTCGTTACTGAGAAATCCCATCTGAAAAATAATTACGTTGGAATGTAAATGAAAGGGATCGTGATAAGCGAGAATTTATGAAATTGAATGACGGACAGTCGAACCACCGAAACGCTAAGAGTTGATATTAACGTTAAAGTGCTCTTGAAAATAGCTTTAATCAAATTCAGGATGCAATCTTACGGCGTACAATGTCTTGACGTGCGTGTAAATTACACGGGCAAAAGACCCATCTTTTTCGAGGCACCGAAGAGCGATCGTAGCAATTACCTTCTCTCTTTAATTACTCCCGGCAATTCGTGTATCTTTTACAATGTTGCACTTTCCCGTTTTTGTTCGACGGTGCATCTGCAAACTAAATAACGTTCAGTCTTGGCATTCCGCGAATAACATTCCTGGAAAATTTGATCTTTATTTGCTTTGTTATTAATGGCATTGCTGAAAGTTAGCAATGTTGATCGGAATTCTTTTGATGTTAGCTGGGTGGTCATTGAATTCATTGCCTCATGACATCATGACGTATTAAGAATTCATCCCTCTTGACGTTGAACCGAATCTCACCAAATGTGATGGAATCTATTTGTACTGTACTTTTTCAGCTTAGGACATTAGGACCATACATGACAATTGGATGCACGTTGCATGTAGGATAATGGACATCCATACATTAGACGATCGATGTATGTCCAGTTTTTGTCCATTAGAAAACCTATTTACATATACATCCATTGAATCAGGTCAGGATGTACAAAGGACATCAATGACACGAATATTGTTATGAAAAGCATCCATGTACCGGTCCCATCGAGTGGTCGCACAAAAATGGAGAGAGGTGAGGTTTTCGCTTCCTTCAAGCGTGTACCCGAGGAAATTTGTGAAGAGGACTGTCGAATTCGTGCGATTGAATGCGAGGTTCGACACCATGACCCAAATATTGAACAATGATTTAAGCAGTTAGCACCGCAAGCATTTTTATCGCACGACGTACATAATGTATACACTTTTGGGAAATGCGACGTGAGAATAAGGAGAACGACAAAACGGAATAAAAAGCGGGATGAAAAGGGCAGAGACGGAAGAGGTGCGTGTTCGTTGAGTGACAACCGACGAGAGAGCTCGGTGCGGTAAAAGGAACGACCCGGTGCACTTTGCAAAGTACGTCGCGTATATATACGAGTGAAAAGGAACAAATTGCATTACAAAACTTCCCGGTAAGTGCGCAAAAACGTTCCTTATAGTCGTTGATTACAGCCCCCTTTTTGGCGGAATCGGCATACGAGGAACGCGCGAGAGGAAGATTCGTTGAATTCCGATGGACAATTCGAATGGACACGAATTGTACGTATGCAGCGATGCTGTTAAAAAGTGGGACGCGCGTGATCTTTTTTTCCAGAAGCCCTCTGCGGAACTCTTCCCTGGTACTGGGCGTTATTTTCTAACCATTCAGATTTCGCACTTCCTTCCAATGAATGGGACTGCGAAAGTCGTCGAAAGGGATCATTCATTCACGTATATCCGGAAACACCTTCGCGCGCCTTCACGATGCAACAAGTTTGCGACAAGGTACGAACAATCGAGGGAGAGGACTGAGATACTTTTAGTGTAATAGGCAATGTCTCGAATGACCAAAAGGGACAATTCGGAAACAATTCGATTATACATTTGATGGAAACGAATGACGTTTGGAGGTCATCGGTGGAGACCTAAGTTAGAGAAATTACCTGGCTGTCATCCAGACACTCGCTGGATCACATCTCCAGATCTAATTAGATCTAATTATGAATATGATATGAAAAAACCAGATCTAATAATTGAGATTGCATTAACAAACTTAGATCATGTTCAGATCGAAGTACGCACGATCCAAGATCTGCTTGGTAATGGATGTTGGTAATTGTTTGGTAATGGATGTTTCGCCCAATTACTAAATCATTCTGCATATTTTCAAAAGCCTAATTCTAACCGTGCTATAATACTTGAAATGTAAAAAACAAAGGTTCATTCGCTTTTATAGTCACAACGAATTCTTGTTGTTTTTTTTTTTCTTTTTTTTTTTAAACATGCAATTTTCCGTGTGCATTGAAAATTACATTTGCTTTAAAAATAAGTTGGAAAATAAAATTGTCATGCGAGGTTACGAGTGTCGATGCAAGTCGCGACAATCGATGACTAGCATTCGAAGCTCGAATAGTTCCTGCACAACGTGCGTGATGTAACTTGACCTTCTTCAATTATCGTGGCTAATCGTTTGCAACGGGTTTTGTTAATTGCCAATAACATCCCACCGGGTTTTAAGTAAATCGTCGGGCTATCGCTGCGAGTAAGTAAAACAATAGGAAATTCTTGTTTAACCAACAAGCTGCTTTTTTATTTTTGGAATTACTTATGTATAGAATAAAACAAATTTAATTTCGTATATTGGTACGGGGTTCTTTAGGTATTATTCGTACAATTATTACGTACCGGAAAAGGAAATATAAATCTTGCTCCCATTATTATATTTATAGTTTTACAGATCTTTATAATATTCCTATTTTTGTTTTTAATATGTTTTTGTTTAAAAACTTTTCATTTCGACCTATAATGTAGGTCAGTTCGAAGAGCTGAATTTAATTTCTATCTCTGATTTTTAACATTATACAGGATAAAATAAAAAATGTAAAAAAAATTTGATTAAAACAATTCAAAAAAATTAAATCTTTAATAATGTATCGAGTAACAAGTACAAGAAATGAATTCTGCACCAAAATTGACCGATAAAGAGATGTCCTCGATTTTCAACAAAACAAATATAAGCCAAATTTAAAAAATTCTTGTATCCTACTGCTCAATTGAAAAAATGTCAGAATAGTAATGAACGAATAAAAAAATGAATGAAATAATGAATTGATGTTCATAAGTAACGAAAAAATGTATTGAATCTGACACCCTTCGGTTTTTAAAAATGAATCAATAAAAAGTCGAGATATCCACGATTTTCAACAAAGGGATGATCTTCCTCTAGAATTTCAAAAGTGAAGATGAAGTATTTGTAGTATTGCTAGGGAATTCTTTAGTGATTTATATTTCTTATATTTTTAAACTAATTCATCATGTCCTCCACTTGTATCTAAATATTTTATCACATATACCAAGAACAAATACAGTGAAATTCTTTTACCTGCTGGACAATTTTAATATAATCCAGGTTAGCAAATATCTAGGCTAATATTACTTCGCCTGACGCAAAGCGGTCGAAGTATTGAATTTACCAACAAAAATTTTTCCGATTTTTAAAATTGACCACTCATTCTCTTCGTCTATTCCTGGACAACATGAAGGTATTTTTTTTAT
>JAPYZR010003861.1:736-14091 GCA_030522945.1 Trichopria nigra
GAAGAGGACCCACAGATGTGGTCGAAACGTTGGGCAAGATGAACATGATCAATTTGATCATGTTCAAGAAATTTGTTAAAAACGAGCTGTAATGGCCATATTCATAATAAAGATTTATTTTAAAAAATTATATAATAGATTATCTTTAAGTTATTAAATACTTTTAACTTTAATCTGTTATCTTTCAATTTTTGTTCTTAATGTGTTTTTTATTATTTATTGACGTTAATTTTATTTTGGTTAACTACATTTAAATACATTTGTTGATTAACTTTAACTCGACTTACGTATTTCTTAAGTCGCTAAACCAAAATAAAATTAACGTCAATAAATAATAAAAAACACATTAAGAACAAAAATTGAAAAATAACAGATTACAGTTAAAAGTATTTAATAACTTAAAGGTAATCTATTATATAATATAAGTTAAAAAGTTAAGTTTATTAAAAGTTTAAAAGATTAAAACAAAAACAAAAGTAAAGTTAAGTGATTAAAGTTAAAATTTAATAATTTAAAGATAATCTATTCAAAAGTTGAAAAGTTGAAGGAAAAATAGTAACTAAGTTGATTTAAAATTTACAGATCAAAAGTTAAGTTTATTGAAAGTTTAAAATTAGATTATAACAAAAACAAATGTAAAGTTAAAGTTAAGCGATTAAAGTTAAAATTTAATAATTTAAAGATAAACTATTCAAAAGTTATAAAGTTGAAGCAAAAATATGACTAAGTTGATTTAAAATTGACAGACGAAATGTTAAGTTTATTAAAAGTTTAAAAAATTAAAACAAAAGTAAAGTTATAAGCGATTAAAGTTAAAATTTAATAATTTAAAGATAATCTATTCAAAAGTTGAAAAGTTCAAGCAAAAAAGTTACTAAGTACATTTAAAATTGACAGACGAAATGTTAAGTTTATTAAAAGTTTAAAGGTAGATTAAAAAAATAATAAAGTGAAGTTAAAGTTAAAATTTAAGAACTTAAAGATAGCCCTCTAAACAAAGTGACGTAACATATCCGTAATGTAATTTGTTGTATTCCTAATACATTGTTAATTGTTAAATAATTGTCAAAATTGTGCTTGCTGAGAATCTATACAAAAGTTAAAAAGTTAAGTAAAAAAATTAAGTTAGGTTAAATGTTAACGACTGAAAAAGTATCCAAGTGTAGTTAGTTAATATTATAGTAAATTTCAACTGTGCACTACCCAACTCTTAATTTAAGAGAGTTTATTCAATTGATGAAAAATATACTTTCTCCAGTTTAAGTCATCAGAAAATTGTTATTGTTAAAATTTTTATCGATACAATAGTATTTCATAAAGTTAGATGCACTTTTAAGATAATTATATTCTTTAATTACCGAAATTAAGTATTACCGAATTCATCCAACTTTATCCAGCTATAGCATGACAATTTTAACAATGTAAATTTTTTCGGTGTCCAAAAGGAAAATGGACCATCATTCCTCGAGTATATCTCTATTTTTTTAATTTTATTTTAAAAAAAAATGTGTTAAAGAGAACAGGACGAACTTAGTCGCGATTTCTGCTGGACTTTTTCCAATTATAAACTACTTCTAACATCCATCGCTACATAATTCGTTTTATATGTAAAAATATCCGAAGAATTTTAAAGTAGCGAAGCTTGGTAAAAGGAGCTTTATTCCGAACGCTTTTATTTCTAAAGGCTCGCGAATCGAAAAAAAAACAACAGTTATTTAAATGTAAATTGCGCGTTCAGCGAGCGCAATTAGTCTTGAAAAGTCCCTCTAAAATTGAGAGGAAAACCTCGGTTTTCCGCAGTTTTTCGACATATAACGACCCGTTCGGGAGTAAAATTCGAGACCGAAGTCGAAGACACGGATTTTTACACGCGCTTTAAACGGCGGAAAGCTCGCTCCGATAAAAAATGGCCCCGTAAAGGCCACAATAAAATCTATAATTTGCATTTTTCATTTCTCAATAGATGAAGACGCGTAACGAAGCGTGAGCCGGTCAACACTTTGACTTCCGGTGCGTAAAATACTGCTAGATCTTATTGCGCGAAAATTGTATCCAAAGTGAATTCCCCCGTTTTTAGAGGCCGTGTTATTTACCTCTCTATTACCCTATTGTATTAAAGCGGAACAAAAAATTGCGCGAACTTTTGTATAAGGACGGCTACAGGGTGAAAATGTATATGCGATCTTCGTTGATATATTTAAGGCTCATGAGTTACAGTGCTACATAGTAATTATAGCCCTTGAGAGTATAATTATAATTTAATTTTATACATATCGTAAAAAAAAATACCGAACAAAAGATTTTCATTGTACTTTTTTTTTTGGACGAAACATACGAAAATCTCAATAAATAATATTCGGGACTGAATGCAATGTTCGACATATATGCGAATTTCTCGATTACCATCATTGGCTTTATCACATAATGTAAGTGCACGATTTAGCGACGAAACACCGGCATATTTTCGGGAATTTGCCGGCATGATGTCGGCAAATTGCGGACTTACACGCTGTTTGACTATCCGGGATGGTACAAATCGACGAGTTCATGGTTTAGGCCATTTGCTTTATCTCAATTGTATTACTTTTATTTATTCTTAATTTACATGCACACACACACACACCAACAACCATGTATTTATACATTATTATTCTTCACGTAATCGTCGCGTGTGATCGGCGTCTGTTTCCGGGTGTTTCCGGAACTATATGTATGCAACTTTCCCATTTATATATATATACGGAGTCGTATGCCGGGGCGTCACGTATCGACAAGTAGATTTATACTCGCACTTACGTGCACTCTTTATTGTATCGGTTATATGTACGAAAAATGTTTTATCGTGATTTATTTGTAAATCTTATTGCACAATCTTCTGTAATAAAAATAAAAGCATTTTTAGCAAAATGGCCGAAGTGTTCTGTTTACCCTGCACGCAAATACTCTTTTTTTTAATGCCGCTTGCATGCTATTTAAATCTTAAATGGTAAATTTGTCAAGGAATATATAATGCGTGTTCATGCAAGGATGTATAATATTTTGTGGCTATTTATCACCGCGCCAATATATATTGTATAGTAATTAAAGTATAAAAAGATCTGAAATTTTGTAGAAATTTGTTGTAATTTTTTATTTTTATTTTCGGAAATTTCACTTCATTTATTGAATTCTAATTTATTTGATATTGAAAGAGAATTCTTGATCTGCGTCCACATCAAATCTTTGTCATCAATAAATATTTTGGAGAGGGGACCATCTTTTGGAATTATTGTTTTTTAATTTATAAGGATGTGACTTTTAGAAGATTAAATAAAGGTAGAAAAGGGGGTTTTCCTAAAAAAAAACCACTCTAACCTTCAGATAACCTTGAAAATTAACTTTAAGGTCAAGATGCTTGGCCTCCAAACCTTTCATTTATTCGCCCATAAATCCTGAACAGTTCGAAGAAAACTGCTTCTGGACGATTTTACAACATTTGACCTTTATTTGACCTTCTGAAGGTCACATTCTTACAAATTAAAAAGTATCGTTTCAGGCGTAAAATTGCCCGTTCTTTTCGAATTCGGTTATTAAAAATAAAGGTTAAAAACAACAACTTTAACCGTAAGATGACCTTGAAAATCGGCCTGAAGGTCAAAAGCATCATGACAAATGGATTACCCCATTGTCCTTGACCTGTATATTCAAAGGTTTTTCGAAATGTAAAATTTCCCGCTCTTTCAGAAACCGATGTCAAAAATAGGGATCCGTATTAAGAAAAATCACGTTGACCTTGAAATGACCTTGACGGTCAAGTCCAAGGTTAAATTTAATTTCACCATTAGATTCCTCATTGAATGTTACTTACTTATATGTTCAACATATCGAACTGGTTCTTTCACGAGAATTTAAGGCTAATTTCAGGCTATTAGAATACACAGATGAGTTTAAATATTAGGCTCTTTTATATTTTTACGAAAAACCGCTTTCACCTAACCGCGCCGTGTAAGTTTGAAATTGTGTCTTATATCTAAGTGATTCTTTCGCGAAAATTTAAGGCTAATTTTAGGCTCTTAGAATATACTTTATGTATTTATGTAAAATTTGATGTCATGAATATTTATTTGAAGTTATGACCATTGTACTGCTGTCATCGGCAAAAAATTTAAATTCCGGATAATATTGAGCCTTAAATTAGCCCAAAATTTTCGCGAAGGTTTTTTTAAGTCGATACGACGATTTGTTCATGATGTGTACAGCTATAGCTTATATATAGCTTATATATATAAATTATATATATAGATGTGTACCACTCGTTTTCTCGAAAAAATTAAAGAACCCAAAATTTCGTAGTGTGGTACTAAATGAGCCTTAAAGTAGCCTTAAATTCTGGTATACATTTTATCGATTTGGACTAAGTGCGCCTTTAGCTTTTTTCTTTAGCTTCCAGCTTTACGCACCTCGTTAATGACAGTACCCCTTAATCGCACTCAAACGCACAGTTCCTTTCATTACATTGTAATTCAATTACAATTCCGTTAGTAAATTGATTTTCGTTCACTTTTTTTTAACTTTATACAAGTTGAGGTTTTCACGTGAATTTTTGTAATATTTTGTGAGTCAAGTTGTAGTAAAAATAAAAGCTCGAAAAATTCATCATGTCATCAACAGATATACTTACCCAACTTTCCACTTTAAAATACGTAAAATCATGTTTCAATTTTTAAATATTTGAAATTGCGAAGAAACGTAAATAATATATATAGTTGATTATAATTCGTTAAAATTTAAGCCTACACTTTATTAAAAAAAAAAAAAAAAAATCATTTATACCATTAATATACGAAAGAAAACAGCGTCCTTTACCTTCAATGCATAAAAGATCAGCCGGATTCCGTAAGGGAAAGGAATAATTTTAATCTTTTCCGGCGGCCTTATTTTCGCCAACTTGCACGCCACGAAATCAAACAAACCCCGAAGCGCGCGAGAACTTATATATATAGGCATGCGCTCAAGTTAGGCGGGCGTAATTGCCCAACTGTCCACTTTTCGTTATATAGTATATTGAGAGGGGTATTTTAGATTTATTTTTTGCTCTGTTTCTAGTCGAAGCTCAACTGCGAGGTCCTCGAGGACAGTCTGGCTTTCGAAGTTCGATGGGCCGTGGCCGGGGACAGCATAGTCGTTCAACTCGTCGGGAAGCTCGGTAAGTTTCGTTTTCGCCAGGCCTGGATGGCCTCTCGGCTCCCCGTGCCCGTCGACCTTATTCGACTTTCGGAAGACACCAACCGCCATCCACCCCCCCAAACCCCCAACCCGGCCTCCGCACTGCCCCAACTTCCGGGATATCGATCCCGCACGCCCCGCAACCACCGTCATACCGCCATAGAGCAGCGGAGGACCCGTTATGCAATTCGGCCATCCCAGAAAACCCAGCAGTGAATGGGTAGTCCCTATAATTAATTGCGCGAAAGGATCATTATACCTGTCGGTATATATACATATATGTCCATGATCGCGGGCGCATATATGTATATGGAGGGTTGGTGTGCGCAAGGCAGAGATGAGAGATCCGCGTCTTAAGTATATATATATATATACGGGAAATCGCCTTTGAAATTTCTTGCAGCTGAGTTTGGATGAGGGATGAAGAATGGGCCGACAGTCGGCGGTTTTCGCGCAAAAAAAAAGAAAAAACAAATTACTTCTCGTTAAATACCGCGCCACCCTTAATCGCTGGTAATCGGTTTTAGTCGTCATAAAAGTATCATTATCTACGCTTTTTAACTTTTCATTATGATAATGGCCAACATTTTCCGGATTGCGTTTTTTTGTCTTTTGTCGCATGCGATCAGTCAAACTTTACGAATAGGGAATGACTTTTTCTTCTACCTGGTCTTATTGGAAAAATTAAAAAAAAAAAAAAAAAAAAACTATAGACAATCACTTTACTCTTGTGTATAAGAATCAAGTCGTCAAACATTTTGCGAGAATCACCACGTGTAAAAGACATCAGGTAAAACCACGTGAAAATAACCATCACCTTATCTCGTAAAATCATACATTTTACAATGTCTAAAAGTTTTTAATTGTGAACAAAAAAAAAAATCAGAGTTATCGGGAAATTGTGTGGTTTTTTTACAGAAATTTCATATAAAATTGATGAAATTGTATATAAAAAAAAACTTTCATAAAGATAACTAGTTAACTAAAAAAAATTACTGAATTGTTCTAAAAAATTATTGAATCACGGTAAATTTTCGAGAAAGTTGAGTCATTTTTTATGAAAGTTTACTGAAAAATTTAAAAATTTCCTGAACTATTATAAAATATTACTGAAGATAATATATCTACAATATGTTCAAACAAACCTCAATAAATTTTACAACGGTTCAGTAATTTTTTTGAAAGTTTAGTAAAAAAAACTTAAAAATTTACTAAAATTCCTGAAAAACGTCAAAGTTCACTGAACTTTCATAAAAAATGACTGAATATTTGATTTCATGAAAACTTCAATAATTTTTTGAAAGATTAGCACATTTTATTTATTGAATGGTTAGTAAAACAGAAAAACTAAAAATTTACAAAACTACTGAATTTTTATCGAAAGCTATGAAATTACTGTAATGTTTTTCAAAAACGTTTAGTAATTTTGGGTTTAATTCAACAGTAAAAAATAACAAAATTTATTGAATTAACATAGAAAATGTCTATATTTTTCGAATAAAGTTTATCTTTTTTTATGAAAGTTTAGTAAAAAAAAAAACAAAAATTTACTGAACTTTCATAAAAAAATATCAACATTTTTCGACAAAACTTCAATAATTTTTTGAGTTTCTGCCCAATGTTTCTGGCCCCTATACTAACAGTAATGGAGTCCAGAAAAAATGGCCATAAACTGGTCTTATTTCCTACTATAGGGTTTGACAAAAAAATTACTGAAATTTCATTAAAAAAAAAAAAAAAAACTACTGACTTTTTCTCGAAAATTATCGAATTCAGCTTTCGTGAAAAACGAATGAACTTATATCCAAAATGATCAGATTGTAATAATTTTTCCAGAAAAGTTCAGTAATTGTTTATGAAGTTGTAGAAAACTTCAAAATGTACTGTACATTCATAAAAACTTTCGCACGTTTTCATTTTCGAGAAAAGTTCAGTCATTTTGTATGAAAAGTTCAGTAAATAAACCTTACAGTTTACACCACTTTCATAATAAAAAAAGAAAAAAATGGGTGAAGTTTTCTCCAAAATGACTAAATTTTCGTAATTTTTTTCGCAGATGATTTCTATATTAATTACTCATGATTTCAACCACATGGGTTTCTCGTGTATTTGCCAACACAGTAGATCCAGACGTTTCTGAATGAACAGAAACTGTAAATAAATATAGTACCAGGCTGATCCACCTTCAATAATTATCCAAATTGTTCAATCGATAATTACCCAGATTTTTTCACTCAAGCAATCGCGCTTTAAAAAAAACCCGCTATGGCATCTTCGATCGGGGCATCTTCGTGGAAGGTTTCATTTTCACTTGGACGTGCGCCGAGCTGTATTTATTCATGCGGAGTTTCTTGCATTACGAAATGCAAGGTGAAAGGTGCACCTAAAGACAGGAGCGTGCAGGGCCGCGCCTAGCTTCGTCTCATAAATTACCGAGTCAACTGCGGCACATGTTTCTTATGTTATGGCTTACATCATTCAATCTTTTGTCTCTCTTCGCTGAATTTCCACTGGCAATTGATTACTTCTTTTTTGAGATTGTTTATCGAGCATTATTTTTTCCTTGTATTTTTGTCGTAGCCCGAACATTGACGACGCGAGACATGTTTACGTAGATAGTATTAACCCCGAGCACGTCTCTAAGCGATAGGAAAAACTCTGCTAAGAACGCAAGTCGAAAAAGAAATATCCTGGTAAAAATGAAACGAAAAACATTTTATATTACCCTTCTTCTTTGAAAGATGTTCCACGCGATACGTGGCGAAGGCCGTTTCTTCGTAAAAATCGATTTGAGCAATTTGCTTCAGGACCAGTCACGATTAAGCAACTCCAAATCTTGGCAGAAAGATCAATCCTATTCTCTGAGCGAATGTTCTGATTTCCGATAGTATCCACGACATATATGTCGAAAAACATCGGAAGGATTAATGATTTACACAAACTATAGAATTTGATGTTTGACCATTTGACGATCGCACCTGACACCTTGACAAATCCCTAATGAAATGACCAAACGATTCACCGAGCCCGTCGCCTAACGTCGAATCCATTGTAAATCACTGGTTACATTTGAAATGCAGATGCCGGTGAATACATGTCCTTCGGCGTATCTGCTGATCCCCAAAGGAGCTCCATGGTAGGCGGAGACGTCGTCGTCGCTTGGGTAGATAAGAAGACGCTCCAAGGCTACGCCATTGATTACATCCTCGACGCAAAGTCTCAATGCTCTGGCGGACGTGGCAGCTGTCCGGATGTCCAAGTTCAGGTAAGAATTTTGAACTAGCGAGCGTCGACCAATCGTGCTTGCGTGTCTTCAAATTGTCTTTCGTATCGTCGACAAATTTAATATCGTTACTTTGTTTAATTGAAGGAAAACTCCAGTTCCATTCGTTTACTCAATGCCGCGATGGTGAATGGCTACAGTATCGTAACTTATCAACGGCCGCTTAAAGCAAGTGACGAGTTGGACAGAGAGATTCGTATAAATGGATCGCAACCGATCATCTGGGCAATCGGTCCACTCAACGAAAGAAACGAGGTCAGCTTCCACAGTCACTACTTGAAGACCGATCGGTTCATCGAGTTTGGCAGACCACCGACTTGGAACTGTCCTCTGCAAGATGCCCAAGAACCGACGAAGCCCTCGGTAACGGACAGAGATTCACGAGCTGATGAGGTACGTTCTTATGCAAGACTACATTTTTTTCCTACACATAGCATTCATAAGCAAAAGTATTCTTTCGATTGTGAGGACAACTTTGTGACCATAATTTTAGCATCACGCCATTACGACCAGAAGACCGTCCAGACCACCGGCGACCCCAGCACCAGCTCCGCAAAACGAGGCTTGGGACATTCCAGCTATCCAATGCTTCGAACCGGAAGACGGCGTTTTCTACGCTCAAATGGGACCGACGGGAGGAAAGCACGGCTATTCAGCTATTACTGGTAATCTTTTTGTATTTTGCATTTACGATAATAGATATTGCATTGTCCAATTCACCAGATGTTAATTTAGAAGAATTTGCTTTCTGCAGGTCACGTGGGATGGGGCATCTCTTGGTATATTAATGGATTGCTCATTCCTGAGATTAACGTCGTTCGAGGTAAGAAGTATACCTTCGTCGTCGAAGGTGGACTGGATCCTGAAATACCTGCTCGTTATCATCCATTTTACATCACGGATGATCCCGTTGGTGGATACATTCACAAAACGCCCGAGGAACGATCGGTAATTCACTGATGTTTTCCATTCGTAAAATTAATTACAAACAGATGAAATTGTTTTCCTACGTGGGAATGATGATAATGCTACGTTTCGGCCCCTTCAGACCATAAAAGAAAAATGCATAAAAAAGGGAATAATTTCACAATCATTCAATTTCCCGATGTCATTTCAGAAAGTGAGGATATTCGCCGGAGTGCGCCGTCAACGCGGCGTGACACGACCAACCGGAGTTGGCCGATTCTGCAACTGGCTTCCGGATCCGAATCAACCATCGTCTGATGAGTTCACCTCGTTCGGCGCCTATCAGCGCACTCTGAGTTTGGTATGCGACCACGGCGAGGGAGGAATCGTCGAATGGATCCCGGATAACGACACTCCCGATACCGTATACTATCAAGTAATTACCGAAAAACAGTAATACTTTTCGCTTATGTCGAATTATTTTAACGGGTCCGTAGAACAAACGATAGCAAGTAGGTAAGGTATACACGTACCATCGTGTCATCGATTCCGTGTCGGAATCAACAGCTGTACATACGTGATAACACTGCACCGATTTGCGAGGTACGTCCATCACATCCACCACAAATGAAAACTAACTTCTCATCCATTCGACATTTTCCATAACAAAGTATAGTATAGCCCCTGTCCAATTCTGTAATGCATGGTAACACCCTTGTCCTATTCTATACTCTCCCTCACACCAAATACATAGAATTGGAAATGGCCTATAGTGTTGAATAAATCAGTAGACGATAGTAAAAGTAGTCTGGGGGTTGCATGGGATGATAAAACTATTATACCCACGACATTGTATCCCAGTATTCCATTTATGTCACGTTCTAAACAAAATCTACTTGAAACATAATATTTAACTATATTCCTTTTCAGTGTTTCACCCATCGCTATCTCGGTTGGAAGATCAATGTCCTTGACAGCTGCGACGTGGATGACTCGGGCAGCGAAGGAATCGAGACGTACGTCGATCCAAAAACCGAAAAGGTGACAAACACGAAGGACCTTCAAGGCGATGCCAGTATTCGCTCCACGAGTAAGGTAACGCCCGCTCCAGAGTTCTTCCAGAAGCATCAAGAATACGCTGGCCAGAATTACGATTACCGCCATCAATACCACCACCATCATCATCATCATCCGCAATTGGCGATTAACCCCGGCAAACACGTAACTGGCCCGTACCATCACCACGTTCCCCATCATTTCCATTTTCCCATGCAACTAACAGTAGCGCGACCTCCGATTAATCAAAATCATCGCGCGCAATCGTTCATGGCGACGAACGAAGATCGCAATAAGCCCATCTTAAGACTGGCGTATCATTCATCGGCTCCCCACAGCCCGCCGGATCACCATCTCCATTATCATAATCCCCATCAAGGTGCTTCTTATGCTTATCAATCCTCGAACGGCAAGGAACCGTCCCCCGCTTATTACGGTAGCGAGCCGCAGGTGGCCAAGTCAGGAAGTCACAGGCAGTCGGAGGAGGCCGCAGCCGAAACCGACCAAGAAGTCCGGCCGTCTAACTCGCAATTCTCTAAACTCATTGCAGATCCAAGACCCGGCGGAATTGTGATGGGCCACGGACCGATTCGCCCTCACTATTCTATCCCCGTTTACGCCGTGCCATTCCAGAATTCGCTCTATCCAAAAATGCCGCAGCAGAGCTCAGCATTCGCTCAACAGGCTTACAAATATGCACCACAACTGATGATCATGAAAAGGCCACCGCTTCCACCGCCGCCGCCGCCGCCACCACCGCCGTCGCTGCCGCAGCAGTCACCATTACAGACTCGTCGTCAAATTAGTCAATCGCCCATGACACCCTCGGAACACATGGAGGTTCCTTCCATCGGACAGATCGCCGCCAAACCGACGGTCTTCTACGAAAGGAAGAAGTCGGTGTACAAGGGGCCTCCGATGACGCTCCTGCAAATGACGGGAAAGCAAAACCAGGCCACGAAATTGACGAAATTGGACCTTAAACAACAACGAACGAAAATGGAGGCGAAGGTATCCTCCGAAATAGATCACCTGCCACTGGAGCACAGAATCAATTCGATTCGACCGTTGATGCTGAAGCCGGCAAGAAACACCGGTTTCGATCCGGGCTCGATCGTAATCGAGAAAGGATTCAAGCCGATCATTTTCAGCACGTTACATCCGAATAACTCGCGGGAAAAGAATGTCGACGGAATGCAACAAGACGAGACCGAAGAAAGAAGGACGATGGAAAGATTCAACGATGATTTCGACTCGAGATTCGCGTCGTCGTCAAACCAGTGGAACGCCAAGAAGCAGCTGAAAAAGAAATCGCACTTTAATCGTACGAAATTAAAATTGGATGAAATCGATGACATGGAAATGGCCGCAGCTGGATCAATGAACCGATTGGAATATCCCTACTATCACTCGAATCAAACGATGAAAAAGGCCAATAATAATAGTCTGTTGGAAGGACCGGTGACGCAAAATGGCAACTCGACTCGCTCAAACGTCGTCTCGAAACCGTCCACGAGCGGCCAATTTGACGGCAGACTGTCATCCTCGGAACTGCTCGGCAGACTGCCGCACTTTGGAAGGTTCACGGGCGAACTTCCACCACCCGTACCAGCACACGTCAAACCAGGAAGTCTGCCGCAGCTGGAATTCTCTCGACCGGCCTCGCAGGAGATCACCATCCCCATATACAATTTTGGTCAAAGGACCGGAACAGCATCGAGATTGACGTTGGTCGACAGACCCAAGAGATCGGTTCAACTCGGCGGCAACAAAGATACAATGCGCAGCGAATCTTGGGACGCGAGTTATCATCGGGATCACGGCCGCGATGACGATCATCACCAAGACGACCAATTAACCTTAGGCAATGCTGGACAAATATTCCTCGCCAATATCCAATACGTCACTCTTACAGCCATTTTGTACTATCTACTTTGAGGCGTTCTTATCTCCCTCGAATTACGTGACTTTACATTCGAACGATGTGCCGGAAGAAGTCGGAAGGAGTAGATAAACTTGAACGTTCCAACATTCAACGATTCGACTGGATTCCAACGATTCCAAAATTACTCGAACCAGAATAACCGCATCTCTCTTCATACTTGAATCTATTCGTAAAGAAATAGGATTTCCGTAAGATATTGTATTATAACCACATATTTATCGCATTTAAAGAAATAGTGACTATAAACGTAGATTATTGCGTATCTCTCCCACAAAGACGTCAGAGAGAGATCAAGCAGCAACGTCAACAATGTTTCGACTCTGATGGTCGTTGCGAAAACCTGCTTTCGAACGTTCGATCCCTCGTTGCATGAAACATGAAATTAATGCATTGGCTTTATTGTTGTTAATGATTGGACTCTACTTTTTCTAAATTGTTCTGTCAATCTGCTTATTTTCTCGTTTTTCTGAAAAATACACTCATCATGTTTCGTTGCTGACTTTCAAATTTGAAACCGTGAAACTCAGATATGTATATATAAATATACATATATGTCTTACAACGATGGATCGGATGTGTACAAAAACGAATGGTTTACGGATAAAGCAGTAAAAAACCCTTATTCTTAAGACGCGTAAGACCGTAATTACGTAACAAGAGATTGTTAAGTTTGCAAACTCGTCATGTTGTACATAGGTGCTGAAGTGTGTATTTGTTAATAAAGAATCAAGTGACCTTGAAAACCCGATGTTTCAACGCCTTATTTCCCTCGTATAAGGGGAAGTCGCTAAAGCAGCGATCGGTCGATTACGTCAATTCCTGCTCCAAGATATTTAAATAAAATAGAAACTTGATTCATTGCCCAGTAAACGAAAAGGGATTGAAGTTTAAAAAATGGGATTGAATGGGATTAAAACCATTGGAGAAATGTCATGATTGGTTGATATAATCCAATCACGT
>JAPYZR010003862.1:0-13351 GCA_030522945.1 Trichopria nigra
ACACAATTGAACTTTAAAAATTTCAAAAAAAGCAATTTTTTTAAAAGTTTTTGGTGAAAATAAAAATGTGTCCAAGAATACCCCGATTTCCCCTACAATAATAAAAGCCTTAATAATTTAAGCGTAAATCTTTTTCATTTTTCATTATTTTCTCTGCCAAAACGGGTCTCCCTCAATAAATTACATGTATAAATAATGATCCCGACATCAGTTGGAAATAAATAATATGCCATTGACATTTTTTTGTTGGCGTAATGGCCTAATCAAAATGCCCGTCAAAATGAAGTGGCATCATCAAAATTAAGCGAATATTCATAAATACTAATTCTTTCAAGTATTATATATATGTTAAATTATATATGTTCAATTATATTGAACTATACATATATATAATACGAACATATATATGTTCGTAGGAGATGCTTTTGTCATGAATATTATATATATTATATGATATGCACGCGTTGTAAGGTGGTCATTACGGATCCACCATTTTGAATTTATCAACTTGAAATGGTCAATCAGTAAATATATATATTGACCGATTTTATATACATTTAGAAATTTAGATCATTTTTTATTCAATAATTATTTTACGTATCCCTTATAACTTCAAAGGTTAAACTAAAATTCTAAAACATTATTTATTTGAGCAAAATTTTACTATGTTTCCTAGGATCATAACTCATTGTTACTTTTTTAAATATAAGACTCAGCTTGGGCTTATTCGAAAGCTTACAAGTATAGTATAATTCTTCGTACGCTTGTGGATTGAGTTTCAACCGAAGCCTAAAACCCTTGGAAGTATTTTCAAAGCAAAATACACATTAAAAACATAAATATAAACATCTAAAAAATAAATTAGCCCGCAGGTTCAGTTTATAATCCGTAATTAATGCTTCTTATGTACGATGATACAAATTGCATACATGTATATGATGTGCAACGTTTCTAGATGAAAGTCTTTTAATAATATAAAATGCGAACTTTATATATTTCCATATGCTTTTATTAAATAGTATAAATGTCTTTCATTAAAAAAAAAAAAAATATATATATATATATATATATATAGTCAAGAATCATTTTGTATACAATTGATCTGGCCGTTGGCCCGCCCATGCGAGTGTATCAATATAATCAGTAGGGGCCAATCAAAATTGATAATTCATAATTTGAGACCTATTACGCCATGCGACGGTACTTTTGAAAATCGGTTTTTTGTTATGAGCTTATTCGGTGCTTCAACGTGTCAATAATACGATGGATTTAATTTTATAACGGAAACAATTATTTAAACATATATCCCTCACAGAAAAAAATATGTTCGGTGTCCGAAATGACACCCAATTGAGTGTAAACCCCAATTTTTTTAGTGTTTACACCCATTTTTTTTAGTGTTTACACCGACTTGGGTGTCATTTCGGACCCCGAACAATATTTGTTGGTGTACATTTCCGTAAGGGATATCTTTAAACATTCAAAGTCAAGAAAATCGCACCGAATCAGAACATATGGAAATACGTATTTCGCGCCAATATGATTTAAAAAAGGCTGAAGATTATGACTCTAATAACATACAAAATCGAATATATATAGTTTTGGGATCGCAGACTGATGGTAAAAAAATTTGTCATTTATGTACTAAAAAACAGTACTTAAGTATTTAAATGCTGAAAGTTGTGTTTTTCAAACTGGCATGTAACATATACTTCAAGCAATTATTAAGAGGGTTCTAAAGTAGAACAGTTACCAACCAAGGTTTTCAATAATAAAAGTATAAATAAAAAGTGGTGGAAACGTGTTTTCAAAACATATACAATCATCGAAAAAAATATCGCTGAAATTGGTTTAAAATTAAACGACGAGGATTATCCGAAATAAAATTGTATTTGTTGCTGGTAAGAGAAAATAATTTGTTTCGGATCATACTCCTTTCATTTTGAACCACTAGTTTTTTGAGGATTATATATGATATAATCACCCTTCCAAAGCCCAAATTTGAAAAAGATGTTACAATCCTTTTCTATTTATACTTTTCCTGTTTCGAGGTGAGGTCGGTAACTGTTCTACTTTAGAATCCCCTTAACGGATGGACTTGAAATTTTAACGGTAGGATTTATTTGCTTGGAATTATGCGAATGAATCAACTAAACTTGCAATATCCTGCACCAGTTGTTGAACATTTTTGATATTGTTCTATAATTGTTGTTACTCTTATCAATTTTCCTTAATTTAATTAGGCATTTAAATTAATTTACATATGAATAATGATCACTTGTTTATTTATCGTTTTTCGTTTTATCCGTGTTATTTAAAGTCTTTAATTTGACGATTATTTTGCTTCAAACGTATATATATTTGAAATAGCGGTAGTAAGCCCGTGGTTAGTGTGAAATCGGGAATCAATTCGCTGGTAGGGGATCAAGATCGGTGACCGTTCCGTTATCCTGTGGCAATTTTAATTTTTTTTATTTTTATTGGATTTTTACTCATTTTAATTGATATACCTTTTTTGTTATCATCGATAAAAAGTTTTCATCGACTTTTTATTGTTGTCGAGAGAAAGTTTTTCGTTTTTATCATCCGTATTCATTCAGTTATTCAAATTATCAATTCTGATATTACATTCATTCATTCATTCTTTAATCATTTACTTTACCATTCATTTTCTTATAAATACAAAATAAAAGATATTCAACAAAACAAAACATTTTCTTAAAACTAGAATACACTTTTGAATTAATAAATCATTAATTCATTGACTCGTCCTTGTATTCACTCATTCATTCATTCATTCATTCATTCATTTATTATTGCATCCATGTATATCTATACATAGTCGTGGATTTTTCCTGTCACCTCTCAGATTAATTATTTTTTTTCAATAAAATTTTGGTCATCACATTTGTCAAATTTGATTTCAAATTCAACATTTCCATACAAGTTTATCAACCGCATAGTAAATTTCTTCATTCTTCCCCTTTAAATTTTGTCGGAATAACATTTCACTCTTTGAGAGTAATATTTCACTCTTTTTAAGAATGAAGTGTACCTCCAAGAAATTTAAAGAATTCATTCCTTAAACCCAGACACTGAAATATTGAGTATTCAAGTTTCAACATGCAAACATGCTGCACTTCAAATATAATGTCCCATTCCACGAAATTCGTCCCTACTGTCATCCTTTCAATCCATTCAGAAAATTCAATTACCAAATGATTAAAAAATAATCGTCGATTAAGAACACATTGACATTAAAATTTTTCAAACGGAATATTCAGCTGACGCGACGTGTAACTGTAATCGCGTTATAATTAAGGTCGCCTCGTTAATTAAAGATTAAGACACTCTGCGTCTAAAACTCGGCTTAACGAAACCCTCGGCCCGAGAAGCCGTAACCACTCCCAAAAGAGAATCACTCCTCTAATAAAGGCCCTCGGTTTAATCCTTTGATAATTTCGCTCTGAATCCGGCTCTGATCGCGTGCTCCGGCTGGATTTCACAGACTTTTTTTCAAATCTGGCCATCGGCGAATCTTTCGGACCGAAGTGCGAAACTTCATTCAAAAGGTCTTTTTTACGATTCGTTGTAAAACGTGCAATCGAGAGCTTGCGGAAGCGCGCGGAATAAAAAAAAAGAAAAAAAAATCTGTGTTTTTATTTCTTTTGACCACTAAAATCCAAAATTTACTCTTTGTTTTTTACAATTCTATATTTATTTTTTTTTTTTAATAAACTTTTCTGGCAATAAATCAGAAGTATCTCGATTTATCAGATTCGAATGTTTTTCTTATCACGAATAAAAATAATCCTCTCTCGAAAAAGAAAAATCAATTTTACATTTACAATACTAATATATATACAGTTGACGATGTTGCCTTTACAATACATCCGCTCGATGTGTTTTTATGACAAGTAATATATTTCAGTATTCTATAATACCGAATCTCTGTAGTATGATAGAAGAGTAAACCGGGATATAAATTTCAGCCTCTAATAAATTTCAGTTCTCATGCAGCGGCAGCATTCGGTTCTTTCCGCGTAAATAAAAAATCCATAACCTATACAATATGTGTATACGCACATACAGGTTATATATATACCCTCCTTCATGAATTCGGATTAGAAACTGAAAAGTAGTAAATTTCGGCTGAAATCAATCTGCAATTGTTTAGTGTTTGATTACTTGTGCAATTAATTGCTTTTCGCATTTTCTTCGGTGTAACGTCGAAGGGAACTAAGAGGAGAGTAGTGCGCGAAACACTACATTATTTCATATACCCCTTAAATCGATTATTTCGTTTATTTATGACTTTGTTTACTCTAACATATATATTCGTGTTTCTTTTATATATATTTGGGAAATTTATTTATTCATTCCTTTGTTCACCCATTCATTTATCAATTCGATTGTTCGCACTTATGGGTTCATTCATTCATTCATTCGTTTAATTTAGTTCTATTATTGATTTATTCGTTCATTAATTTTCTGATTTTTTTTCGTTGATTCATTTTCTCATAATTTTGTAAAAAAATTAATCATACCAAAAAGTTTTACATCGTTGGTAAACATCTTTAATTAATTAATTCATCATTGTTATTTTATTCATTGTTATTTTTGTATTCTTATTGATTTTTTTTCAAATATTGATTTATAAATTTCTGATTCGTGTATAGATTCATGATCGATATTAAGTTTATTCCACTAACTACTATTAACATTTTTTTCAAAGTAAATTTTATTTATATAAAACAGTTATACTCGCTTGTCTTAAATGTTTGTTTCTTTTTTTTTATAACTTACATGCATTTATTCATTTTTCTTATTTCTTTTCTTTATTATTTTAGTTATTGATTATAGGTTCATTCTAACATTTATTCATTGTTCGTTCCCTTATCCAGTTGTTAATACCTTCCATCATTTCCATTTCTATATGACCTATATATATATATTTCCTGCACATTGGTCAATTTTTCTCGTAGGGTATAGCTGAACTGTTTTTTGTCAAAATTCTATTCTGATAGTTCAATAGCTCGGTCAATTATATCGTAAAGCTGTTCCAATCTTATGTGATAATGAATGATTTGTTTGGAAACGTATACGTCTTCCTGACCAAACGAGTTTTTGAAATAAATCTGTTTTTAATCTCCAATCACGGAATTAAAATATTAAAAACCTAACCTAATATAAAAACAATGGTAATGTATCATAAAATTATATATGTAACAAAAAATGAAAAACAGCGCCTTGATTGTTAATACATAAAAAACAATTTTTCAAATAATAAACTCGATTCTAAAGAACACAAAAGAAAATAGCATAGAAATGTAATTTTCCTATATTTTATTTATCCGAGATTTATAATCAGACCAATTTCCATAAAACGACAAGAGAGTCAATTAAAAATTTAATTTCCCATGAGTTTGTTTGTTTATCTGCATTTTAATCACTATTTCATCGACATTCAGTCATTCTCACTTATTCAGCCATATTTTGAATTTCTCTCATTTTTCATCCTAATGTTAACCCTTCATTCTTTCGTTGACACTACTCTAAAATTAATTTATTATATATATTTATAGTTTTCGTTTTTAACAGAATTCCCAGGTTTCATTTTAATCACTTCAATTCGAAAATCACATAAATTTTCACCCAAAGTGACACTCGACCGTCAGTTTGACCGAATTCAACCCCGGTAAAGTTGAGAAAAAACGTCGTTGAGTTTTCTTTCCAATTTCTAGCGAGTCGCTCGCCGTGCAATTACAAGGTCCCAGAATGACATTTAAGGCGATCTCCCGTATATTATCCTAAGAAAATCGAGCCGCGACGGGGCCTGCCTAGGGCAACACCTCGTCGGCACCAACGCAACGGGGCCAGCCTTCGGCGGTGTTTAACGCAATTGGGGCTCATTTAAAAATCCCATCAAAATGTACGCTGGATATCCCCCCCCCCCCCCCCCGCCGGTCACGTGGCCCCGACCACCCCTTGCCCCATCGAGGGCTTTCTTAAGCGGAGCTCCTTCTTTCCCTTCGGGTCGCCGTAGATGAAGGGGTGGCGGACGAGCCAGTGCGGGGGCAAGGGGGGGGGGGCGTCTGATTGGATTGTAAGCTCAATTTACGCTAGCTTCGGTTCTTCTCTTTTCGCGAGTTCGTAGACGACTAGGAGCTAGATCCGGAAACTTACGGGCGGCAGGCTCTTATAGTCGTAACTTTGAAAATTGCGCGTTACGACATTACGACGGGACGCGAATTAAATCGGCGACTTTGCGACGCTCATCGGCTAGTTCATTCCGATTACGGTTAGAGTTGTGCGTTTGTTATTGTATATATATAGTTTCGAGATTTTTATTTAAATGGGATGGGCAATGGATTGAACTGAGTAGCCCAATTGCCACTGGGCGTCCATGATTCGCCAAATTTTCATCCATTTGTCCATGGCCTAAAATTGGACTACATTGGATGTCCAGATTTGTGTGACTAATCAACGACCAAACTCACATCCACATTGGACGATCTATCTATACGACTAGATTTAGTCCATTAGTCCATTAAACCTATTCATGTTTACGTCAATTCTATATCGATGCGACGTTCATTGTACGTCCATTTTATATCCATTAAACAATGAATGTCCTACGGCATTGACAACTGGACGTAGATAGGACTAACTTGCCTTGTTTTGACGTTTGGGTGACTTGCTGTTTTAATGGAGTGAGACTGGAATGAGAATAGTGCCTGTTAAATTTCTAACACGTCGAGATGTCATTCTCATACTCATCCAAAATAGCACAATTATGTCTATTGGACTCACTGCCGATGACATCCATCGGACGTCCATTGTGGAAATATAATAAAAGTGCAGTGATACAATATGGATGTACACATAAATTAGGTTTCCTATTGGACGAACACTGGATGTACACAGACCGTCCAATGTACGTGTGGGTCTAGGCTTCCATTGTATGTACACACATGAGCATTCAATGTACATCCAAATACGTATAATGGACGTAACCATAAATAGGTTTTCTAATGTACAATATCTATACGTATATTTATTGTCCAATGTATGTGTGACCGTGAACGTCTATTATACTCATATAAATTATGGACGTCTTGTTGTAATTGATACGAACACTTGATGTATTGAAATGTGGATATCCGAGGTTGCCTCAAATAATACCATTAGCATGTTCATTGTCGACTGGACTTTCAGTACGGCCATCGGACGTACAATGGACGGATGTACAATGGACGCGCATTGGCCGTCCGATTTACGCGTCAGCCTGGATGTCCATTATTCGTACATATCTGGACATCCAATATACGTCCAATGAACGTCCAAAGGTAATTGGGATTCGAAGAATTCCAATCCATTCCAAACGAATGAATGGTTAAATTTGAATAGGTGGATGGGTCAATAGGTAAGGGTGTTAACGAACGATGTAAATGAACGACGGAATGCCTGACTGAATGAATGAATGAGTATATAGATGAATAACTCAACAAGCGAATGGCCATCCAAACTTTACTCAATTAATGAATGATTGAATGGATCAATGAATGAGAGAATGAATGTGTAAATGAACGATTTAATAGCAGCCTGACTGATGAATGAATTAATGAAATTGTAATGATAAGTGAGATAACTGAATAAACGAATGACTGTCTAAATGAATGAATGAAAATGATTGAATGGATCAATGAAGAATAGAAGAAGAATAGAAAAAGGAAAAAGAATGATGGAAATTAATAAACGGTTGGCTTGAATGGTCATAATAAGCAAATGTCCGAACGAATGAATGGACGTATAGTAATGAATAAATATAGATGGCACAGATACGAAACTGTCCTGAATTCTATGACAAAACGAGCAAACAAATGGACAGACGAGTTGATTGCCTTACGAAGAAATATTATGATGTTAATTTTAAATTTCAGAGAGAGAGGGAGAGATAGACTCTAGAAGAAATTGAAATTTCGTATTTAGCACGGTCAAAAGTTCATTACGCGAAAGAGTCGAGTAATTTTCACTTCAAGACAAGAACACAACCCTCATCTTAATAGGGATAAAACGTATCTTGGTTGTAAATACAAAACTTGGAAAATTCTATCAAAAATAATGTCGATTACACCCGAGGCAACGACTGAAGTTGCCGCACGGTGGGGGGGTAACGATTCGGCAGGTCGTCATGAATAATTCTTTTCTGCCTTGTTGTAAATCGCGGACAAATAATAAGCCGCAAAGTCCATCAACGTCGCGTCACCGCCCGACGAACGGTAAACTACTTTGCGAAACCAGCCGAAACTTGCCGGTGGTTGGTGAACTTTGGCGGAACTTTTGGCATCCTAACGACCGCATTTTCCGTATATAAATCGGCAATATCGAATCCGCGGCAACTCGAGTCCGTAATTCGATCTCGAGCTTCCGTTTGCTATCCATTGTCCAACCAGGTAGAGTGTGTGAGAGAGAGATAAGCTTACAGACCGATTTTAGGGGGAGTCTATAGTGTACAGATTGTTGAGATAACCAGATGAAATTTGTAAATTTGCATCAATCAAAACATTGAATTTTTCGATAGTATAATGACGATTGACAATATTTTATCTGTTATCTTTTATAATAATATACTTTTACCTCAATATCCAGATGATATTATCGTATAATATCTAAATTGATAATTTCATCTCGATGAAAAATACAATCTTATACTATTGATGTTGACATATAGGTAATATTTATATAAGTGTCAAATCTATAGTAGGTTATCTGTATGCATTATCTAGATGATTTATGCAGTTGCATTATCTTTTATTACATCTTTAATAAAAAACTTCATTCGTTATGAGCTACTTATGATTTTAAAGGGAGAAGAGATATATTTTCGCATCAAAATTTAATTATCTCGAACAATAACTCATTTAATACGTTTAATTGAAACATATTTTTTACATCAGCGGATTCTTATCGACGAGCGGTATAAGCTTGTTATCTCTGTCGATGCTGGCAATCCTACTTAATCAGCTTAACGAGACGCGTTTACGTTCAGCCACCGGAAGAACGCGTTGCCGTTAATGTTCAACGAATGACCGTACACGGGGCAACAAATGATACAATTTAACATCAAATAACATCAGTTCGCGCGTGCCGCTATACCTAATTTCACTAACAACGGATGTCAGGTTGAACAAAATTGCCGCGTATTATAAAGAGCCGCAGAAGTAATGACATCTCTCGTATAATTGATGTCGATTGTTATCAAGGATCGGAACATCAGACTATTGAAGATACTCAAAATGGAGAATTTACTAATGTCTACTTTATCTATTGTTTAATCTGATGCGTACGTCCGATATTTTGGTGTCGAGTGTATATATTTATTGGTCGTTAGGTGTTGAAATTATATTCAGATTGGAGAGTAACAACGGTAATATGATGCTGGCTGTTGTTGCCATATAATATCGGTGTCGTGAAAATGGTCTGAGAAGAATTTTCATAATAGATGAAAGTAAAAATAATGAAAAACATCAGTAATTAATAATGCTATCATGATAATCAAGACATTAAATGAATAGTGTTCCGGGATAATACTAACGAATGATGATGACATTGTATTACATCGTTAAATATTCATGTGATACGAACATGCGATATATAGACATAGCTTGTTTCAGGTATCCTCTACAAGATTTGTAAACAAAACAAAAGTGACAGAGAAAACACCGGAAAAACAAAGTTTGTTTATTTACGAATTTTGTAACATCTGAAAACGTTCGTCACTTTGTTTACATTTGTCAACTTTTGCAAGTTTCCCTCCGGATATTGGTTTGTTATTCGATTTTTTCACTACGTCGCAAGTTTTTTCTCTTTTGCATTTCCATTTTACTTTTTTCATTTTCGTCAACTTTTGTAAGTTTCATCAACACTAAACGACCTACTACAAGTTTTTCACTTTCCTTACAATTTCCATAGAAATAAGTCTTTCAGGATGACAATTTTGTAAATATATTATCAATTTTATATATACCTAGTATAATGCCCCAATATTTTAGGTGCCACTATATAGTGACCACCACGGCCAGTATAGGGATCACCCAAGGAGGAATCGCAAGTTTAAAAATCGTCATTCCATGTTGCACAAGAGTTTTTAAAATCGCTGAATCCGAATTTCAAAATTCAAAATGGCAAACCCAAAATGATGGTCGAATTTCTGAAAAATTGCCTTTCAATTCTGCATTGAGTGTATCGAGCTTCCTTTCTAAGATAAATAATAAATGTAATATTAGTGACTTACTTTCAGATTCGGGTTCAGCACCCTTAAAGGTTAAGTAATTTTACGACATAGCTTAATTTGAAAGTGTACCAATTATTTTTGGTACTTATCTTTTTCTTTTCCTTTTACGTTTTACTTCTCCTTTTGACGTTTGGTCCAATGCTTGTATATTTTCATCGTTGTGAAAAATCTTTTATTCATTTTCATATTCATTTAATTAAGCTTATTATTTATTAACTTTTTTATTACTTTTATCTGGGTTGCAGCATTATCTCCATTAATTATTTAACTTTGTTCTAGTAGTTTCCCGTTATTTTTAATTGACATTTATCAACTTTCGTTCATATTTTTCATTATTTTTGTCATGATTTGCCTACCATTACATTATATATTATTATTTAATATTATTCATCTTTTATAAGCTTCTATATAGATTTCTATCTGAGTCTATTTTCTCATCGATTCTTTTCTTGTATTTTCGTTTTATCATTTGATTAATATAAACTGCAATATACAAATCTGTATTACAGAATTTCTGTATTTCTGTCATTTAAATTACTTGTTAATTACTTGTTAATTTCTAAAGACTTCCGAATTTATGAAAGTGCATCCATAAGCATAGATTGATTTTGTATATAAATTGTACTCTCCGCATTTCTTGGAGTGAAATTTTAATTACTTACTCTAAAATATATGGATAAAAATCTGGAGATAAAATTCCAAAATCTACGCATTTAAGTATCTCGTTCATATAATATATAATATATGAATGTAGTAAAACTGTAGTAAAATTATATCGAATAAAAAGTTTATTACATTCACTTATAGTCTATCCAACATTTCCAACTGGCTGATAAAAAAAACTTTTATTAGCTTTTTTGATGATTTTGCCTCTTCGTTACATCCATCGTACAATTATTTTTTTAAAAATAATTAAAATTTTAGCGAAATAATAAAAATTGATATCTCCATACTGTATACAACAAAATGAATGAATTGCTGATAGAAACTTACAATAACCTAAAAAAAAAAACATTTTTTTCATTTTTCATTATTCAACATATATCGACAATTTTTATTTATCTTTCGACATTTCCAACAACAAAGAACGGTAATATATAATTTACTCTAGCATCGTATACTAACATTCAAAGAAAAGTAGTGAAAAACTCATGCAAATATTTCATTGAACTTTCTAAGAGGTGTCAAGATTTGTTTTAAGAATAATGTTTTCCACAAATGATACTCGTTTACGCTCTCTACATTCTCATTATTAAAAAAAAAAAAAAAAAAGGAAATGAAGCATAAATTAGTTGCAGTGAAATCTGGTCGAATTGAATAGGAAACGTTAGTATACATATATATATATATATATATATCCGTAACTGAAATACATGGCGGCAGGGCGGAAGACAATAGAAACATTTCACATAAAATGAGAAAGCTTTAAAACTATACATATATGAAAATTTGTTTCCTCTGATTTAAATATTTACCGACGAACAATAGCAATTGTTAATACAGTATATGAGCTATTTTGAAAATTTAATTTTGACTTCTGTTGGAATGTATGATTCGCAATTTAGTGAATATTTGACGGGTAATCGAACAAATACAATACATACTGATAGTAAATGATTAGTCGATTAAATGTCCTCATTTATAAATTTTCCGCACGATCGAAAAAAGTGAAGAACGGTAAAGTATTTAAAAAATTTCAATTTAATATACGGAGAATAATATAGTTCATTTAATTTTTTTTTCATTTATATAATATTGATTATATTATAAAAATAATAAAATTCTAAAAATACTTCATACCTGCATTATTACGACATTGATTACGATAAGTGCTTGCGTAAATTAATAAAATATCATTGATATTTAGAAAAATTAACAATATGTTAATAAAAACTGGAATAAGAATGTCATATTTATACGATCAATATTTTTTTAATGTTAAAAAGATAAGTTAAAAATAATTTTTTAACGCAATAAATTAAATGCAATTAAATAAAAAATTTCAATTTTTTATCGTGACTCCAGGCATTTCAAGCTGTAAATATTTGAAAATTAGTTACAAACGTAAACAGCAGTAAATATTCAGGAATAAATACTCATTTTCATTAAAAATTTACAAAATAAAAAATGTAAAATAGTTGATTGAATAAATAAAATATGATTTCCGGCTCTTTTAAATTATAAATAAAAATCCCTTGACTGTTACAATTATTTCGGCTTTTATTCCAGCGTTGGGAATGGTCCATTGACGGTAAAAATCCTTCGGTAATATTTAAACACGTATCGGACTCTCTCATGTGACCCACATATTGATGCGTTTGAATAATAGAGGAAGTTTTTTTCCCCTAAATGGACCGTTCGTGACGCTGGCATGTGAAAAAGGACAAGTTTACAAGTCACACAAATTTTCAGAAATGTTTCGAGAGAAGTTACACGTAAACATCGATTAGTGTTATGTTAACAAAATTTTCATCTGTACATGATATCGTTATGATAATAATAAACTATATATTATTTATTTATCATTTGTGAAAAAATTCGTTACGGGGATTACGGTTTTATAAATAGGACGAACCGAATGAAATTGACTGTTGACATTTCAACTTACAAAATAAATTACTAAGAAATCTATTAGAATGACCTACTATCAAACGTTTCTTTTTTATTATTATAGTTATTAATTTTAAGTTGTTTTATGTTGTAACTTCACCATTTTTTCCGGCATTCCGGACTTTTGTCTAATTGTCCTCTTCAGTTTCAATCCATACTAGTAAATTTTTTTCTTGCTAACTTTTAATTCTTATCGAAACCTCCCTAAACTTATTTTTTGGCATTTAAAAATTTTATTATTTACGTTTTTATATTAATAATATTTATAATTATGTTACTCATCCAAATTTTTCTCATTTTTATCAGCTTATCTTTCTTTCTTTGTTTTCTTTTTAATATTTTTTTTATATTTTACTTCGACCCGCACCGTAGGTCGGACGAAGTATTGAATTTGGTCATGTCGGCAAAAAAAATTACCCCCTATTTTTTCATCAAATGTCCACG
>JAPYZR010003863.1:0-13350 GCA_030522945.1 Trichopria nigra
ATATTGGGGCTACATAGTTTTCCAGTCTAGAACCAGTAATTATTCTTGGAAATCTAGACAGAATCGATACAGCGCCACGATTAATTTCTGCTAGGGTAATGTCAATCATTGGAAGTTTCGTGAAATTTTTATCTAAATTTGAAAATCGGTGTCGTTGTTAAGGTAAAAGTTAAGTTTAATACGTTTCATACGTTTTCTGCATGTTGTAGATAACCTATTATCTCTTGCGTCGCTCCATTTTGTTGATACGTACCTTATCTCTTATTGTGTTTGAAACAATGCAATTATTCTTTTCATACGATTAGTCAGTTTTCAATATTACCTATATTTCCTGTAATTTGTATTTGTATTGTATTGTTTAGTGTACATTTCACATGTTTCACACGCTTCAGAAGCTTCACACTATCATACGTCTGATATAAAATATGTCATGTTAGGCGTTCATACGTCTTATACGTTCCATACATTTTCTACGTTTCATACGCTTTTATATGCGATTTTGTTTTTGCAACGTTGAGATTAAAGTTGAGGTACAATGAAATAATGTAAATGTAATGTTTCATATATGTTTCAGTCAATCGATATCAAAGCAATAAAATGAACCAATATAACAGATGGCCTAATAATGAATAGGAATTCAACTTATAAGAAAAAAAAACTGTAAGAATTTCTGAAGAAAAATTGATAAACATGTGAAATTAAATACAAACACTAAAAATGATTACCGACAATAATGTTTTATCTGTCAATTTATTCATTTCGAAATTTGAAATCAATGTTTTCCGTACTCTTTTGTTTCAATAGTTGCGCGCGAGTTTCGTGAAACTTTTCACAAGTCTTTAAAATCGGAGTCGCCGTGAAGGTCAGTTGACCGGTGAAAGGTGCCTTCCGGATTCCGTTGTTTCACGGTGATAAAATTCATTAAAAGGCACGAATCAAAGTATATCCCGCAGTATATAACTGTAACGAACAATTAATAGAAATTCTCATTCACTTTCAGGGTTTGACGCGTGAAGCGTTTCAAACTTTTTGTTTCGTTAATTTTCGTTTATCAAAATGTTTGTACAAATGTTTTTGATATCGAATCGATGAATCAAAAGAGGTAACGCGAAAAACCGATTGGATGATAGGTACACATATACGTATACATATATATATATATATATATATATATATATATATATATATATGAAGCACTATTAGAGATTAATTGACGGGGACGTGTGTATGTATAGTAAGTATAATAATAGCATAGTTCGTGTTGTCTACACCCACTACTGTTTGGAAACACCGCGTGTGTATGCACGCTAGTATGGTACTCTTTCATTATCCCTCTTACTGTTTTCCACTATATTCTCCCATTCTCCAATGTGTTGTTGCCAAACACTCATTTATTGATTTAATGAAAATATTTCAAGATTAATTTATTACACTAAGTGTTATCTATCAAGCCATTAATGAAATTGTAAATAAATCGACTTTTATAATGAATGGACTTTCTATATTCATTTCATTCGATTCGATAAATTTGTCTTAATATATATATATAATATAATATATATAACAAGAAAAAAAAATATATAATAACAATAATAAATAAAAACCGATACATACAATTTGTTGTTGTCGGATATTTCATTCAAAAAATTTAAAAGTCTAACCTATGATTGAGAGAAATTCGAGTTTTTTACTCGAGTATTTACGCAGTTATGATTCGTTTTTCAATAAAAACATTTTCAATATGTTTATTATTATTTAGTGCTTTCCCTCCTTTCTATTCCAAGAATTTTAGTAAATTAAAACTACATGGTTTAAAATTAAAACTAACTAAAAATTAACAGTAAACTGCATTTATTCTACGCATCGTGAAACCAGTATCACCAGTAAGTTTGCTATCATCTTCATAAATATTATTATATATCGTTGTGCAAAATTTTACTCCAGAAAGAATAAAAATTGAAAATTGTAATGTAGAGAACGCATGTATTAATTGTTTTATATATAATATTTTACGCATACGCACTTTATATATATTTTATATAATAAACGAACAATAATCCCTATAGTTAATGTTTTTGTAGTTCGACTTTTTTAATTTCATCTACCGACAAATTTCGTTAAAATTTGAACCAATTTGCAAGGAATCGACGAAATTCGATTCGATTAAATGAAAACCGATTGTAAAAACGATTAAATTGAAGTGAATTTTACGAGTACAGTTAGAAATTGTCTAAGAAAAAAAAATGTAAAACGCAGATAAATGCTTTATTTAAATTTATTTAATTTACTTATATCACGTTAATAGAAATTCATTAATATTGAAAAAAATTTAATCAAAATTCCAAACACTATAAACTCGACGAAAATTTATAAAAATGAAATGAAATTTAAATAAACTGCCATAAAAATGAAATAAAAATTAAATAAAAATTAAATAAAATTGAAATAAATTGAAATAAAAATGAAATCAAAATGAAATCAAAATGAAATCAAAATGAAATAAAAATGAAATCATCGTTATAATCATGGTTTTGGGTGCATGAAATTGCACGTTAAAAAAAATCACGTAGATACGACGTTTTATTCACGAGATATCTTGGAAAATGTCAATTCGAAAATGTAAAAAGCTCGAAATTTTTTGGAAAAGAGCGATTTTGAAAATGTTGATATAAAACGTTTTGAAAGTATATATATATATATATGTATATGTATATATATATGTCTATACAAAAATCGAATCAAATAATTCTGTTAATTCGATGCTCGGAAGTAATGAAAAGACTTTCCTAAAAATATTGACAAAAATCGATTTCAATCGATAAAAATAGATTAAATCATTTTATTTCTATTACAAACGAGTATAGTCGATAACAGTCGTTAATATTAAAATGTCTCAATCGATATCGGCATAACACGATGCATTGTTTAAAACACAATGTAACAATTATGTAACAATTATGTAACATTAATGTAACACTTCCGTCAGAACTAACCATGATATAATTGTACTTATTGTGCGTGTTTGTTGGGCATTATAAACAAAATTAAGAAACGTCGATTGAAAGTATAATTTATTAAAAATCCAATTCATATGTCTTTTTTATCACTTTTCCAAAACTCTAAATTACTTGACACTTGTTAGGTCAGAATTCATAATATTTAAAAGAATTCGAAAGAACTTGAAATAAAATCAGGAGTCCCTACTTTTTTGTGAACGTGAAGTTATAAATGTATTCTTTAATTTTACAAAAATAAGATAAAATGTAATAAAGTTGTCGCTAAATCATCAAGCGCGTGAGAACTTTATTCAATATTCAATTACGGAAAACCCGCATGTATCTGGATTAACTCGTACTTTAAAGTACGACCGTCGTCACAAAGTCATCATCATGCGGTATAATTCCGTTCACATTGAGCGGCCTAACTACAGCAGTTAGACTACTCACGTCCTATAACCAGATGCGCCAATTATACTTCATAACGTAAAATTTGATTTTCAGGTTGGACGACCTCCCCGCGACCACCAGTCGAGCCCGATATGGAAATTGCTCGTAACCCCATTTTTAAATAAATCGACTGAGAAATTGGATTAAAAGAACTATCGAGTTCCTATTACCTTCAAAGAAGAAAAAAAAAAAAAAAATAAAAAAAATGCCATTGAAATACGTCGAAAGGAGACGAGAGCCCAGACAATTTTGCGATAAATTGAAAAAAAAAACGTTCCGAGGAACTCTGGACATTTTGGCAAATTCAGTTTACAAGACATTTATGTCGAACGGTTCGATGATCTTTCAAGGACTTTAATTGGCGTTTCATCAATCACTTTTCGCCGCTTGCGTCAAAAGAAATCCAGACAACGGAATCGTGCGATCCCGTCAAGCTGTTTAGATGATCCGATTGTAACAATACGTACAATATGTTTAGGTGCAGGCTTCGCCCATGTAGTATATGGTGCAGCATTCCCTCGAGAAAACTTTTAAAACCAACGATTGTTTAGAAAGAGGTATACGCGAAATGTGGGGCTCGTCTTCCTTTTTAGCAGGTCTCAAAAGGATGCACTCGGTGTCTCATTGTCGCACGGGGGAACTCGAAGCAGTTAACCGCATTTCTCATGGCCGTGACGTCGTTGTCGCGAGCAACCCCTTCGGATTTCGGCAGTGGATACATGTATACCATGGCTTTTCAGTGAAACCGGTTATTCCCGTTTTCCAACCACACGTAGAGCGGAGAATGGACGAGACGCGACGGGAAAAAAAAACAAAAAACAAAAAAACAAAAAAACAAAAAAGGACGAAATCGCATATCCTGGTCGTGGCGGAAAGAAGGAAAGGTGCTGTTTCGAGACGGCTCCAAAAATTCTCGAGAACGGGCCGAAAAAATAAATAAATAAATAAAAGCAAACGGCGGCCGATGGCCGCATAGGGAGAAGAAGGTGCAGGCTATACATATACATATTGTACATTTTAATCGTTTTGAGTCCGTTAGCCAAGTCAGCTTGGAACCGGTATCAAATTTGCCGCGGCGTATTAGCCAACTTTTGCAATTGAGACTACCGGTAACCGGGAGCCATTAGTATTAATGACTTGGCTTCAACGAGACGTTAATGGATTGAAATTAATTTCTATCCATGCCGTTATAAGGAAATTCCCAGTGATTTTTCGTCAAGTCGTTATATTAAATTACGATACCCTTTAAACGTTGTTTAACGAATTGCGCCGCGGTGCGATGTGCTTTGCGCGAAAACCACTCGAGGAAGTCGCTATTCGTTATCGCACCTTTCGAACTTTGACCCCTCCCCCTAGAGAGGAAGGAGAAATTTATATTTTGTCTAAATTCATCAAAAGCCAATCATGCTGCAATTTGTACATGGAAGAAAATCATTCGTTTCTCGCATAATTAAAAAAAATGTATACTCTTAATGTGTAATTTAATCATTCACTTATATATATCGGATTGACGATAATTTACGACAGTTACATATATATTCGAGCGAGACAAGAACCATAAAAATATTTTTTAACGTACAACTTTGCGTAACCGGACAGTCGTGCAGTATCGCGTACTGAATATTTCTATCGATTGCTCGCTTACTTTTTATCCGTTTCGGTATGATTTACCGGAGTGAATGCAAGTAATAATTGCAAGTGCCGTCTCAAATGATTGGCAAAAATTGAAGTTGAATTGAATTGATCTCGGACATGGGTCTGGACGACAAAAGGTATTATTTTTAAGTAAGGTCAGGTAAATAATTGTATATATCGACTTTGCACCTTGTATCTAGAAGAAAACAATGATAACAAAAATTGGAAGTGAGAAATAACGATTTGAAAATCTTACTTTACAACTAAAGGACATTGATGGGAAATTAACAGTCGTTACTGACAAAGCCAAGTGTTGAAAAAAGTGTCGACATTTAATTATGATTAGAAACTATTAGAAACGAAAGATTTCACATTCACTGTAATCGGCCTATTTTCGAAACTTGATGTCTGTCTATATATAATGATAGTTTTAATTTCTTTGTTTAATTTCTTGTATATTCGATTTTGTGCCTATCGCAATTGCACAGTGCAACAAGTTCACTTGAGACGCAAAGGTCAACCGAAGTCACTGATTGTGAATTCGGTCTTAGAATTTTGAAATTCAAAATGTCGGACCAACCTCGAGGTCAACTATCCTAAAAAGGAGTAGAATCAAACAAAGATCTGTATATTTTCTCAATTTTAGACGTTTTTTATCGGCCATTTTGAATTTCGAAGTTTTGAATTTCTGCCATTTTCAGCATCGTACGAGAATTGCTCTTAAAATGGATTTTCTGAATTAGGAATTTCGGAATTAATAATTATTTTAACATAATTGTTAGGATTGGACGTTGGTTTTTAATCGTCCATTTTGAATTTCTCACACTTTTAGGGAACATTTGATTGAGTTTCTTTTTCAATTCTGAAAAGTTAAATTTTTAAAAAGTCAAATTTCTAAATTTTTGACATTTTAGGATTACGCGTAGATTTGTAATGGACCAGAAATTTTGAATTTTTGACATTTTCAGGACTAAGCGTTGATTTGTAATCGACCATTTTGAATGTCGTAAGTGTGAATTTCTAATATTTTTCAAATTGGAGGGTAATTGGACAAAAAATCGTTTTCTTTTTTAAATTCTGTGAAGTTAAATGTCCAAATTGTTGACATAATTTCAGAATTACGAGTTAGTTTTCAATCGGCCATTTTGAATTTTGAAATTCTGAATTTCCGACATTTTTAGCATCGAACGAGAATTGCTCTCAAAATGGATTTTCTGAATTCTGAATTAAGGATTAATTTTAGAGATTGGACTTTGTTTTGTAACCGGCCATTTTGAATTTCGAAATTCTTAAGTTCGAATCGTAATCAACGTCGTCGAAAATCTGTACATAAATGAAACATTTTTCGTTGCATTTTCCCACGACGTGGCTTTTCACAATTCTATTTTTGTTACATTATCATTTACAATTGATGAATTCTTAGCTAATTTAGAAAAACAACATTGATAATATTAACCAGCTATATGATGTCACTGCCGGTGTCGCTCTATCATGTGTAATTTAGTCACTCATCTTCAAGATATGCATTGTGATTGATCCGACTATATACAGTGTGATTCCTACTTATCATTCCCATTTTCTGGCGTTAAAAAGTCATTCGTTTGGTTTCTTCCACTTTAAAGTCTCTGAAAAAGGCAAAGACAAAGTCTGCATTATTTTCAGGAGAGCGGAGAAGAGAAAAAGACAAACTCATTCCATATCGGAGGCGAATGACTCAGGCGCTCTTGAAAATATTTCACGAGTACTTTCGCGGATCCCGCAATTGATTTTAAAAATACCTAAGGCTGTTAGCGCACGTCAGCAACATTAGCGCCGCGGGTAACGGTAAGACGTGCGATACTGGGTCAAGTTTTCTCAGGAGAGTGCCGTGTATATGTATATATATATATATATATATGGAGGCAGGAAAAAAAGCAATCGCAGAATCGTAGGACGGAACGAGTATCCTTGTACTCCGACCACGCGACAGACCTACGCCCCGCAGCAGCCATAAGTCGTTCGATGGCTAAAACTTTCAATGATCGTATAAATTCTAACCGGCTAATTATGATATATACGTAATGATGTACGTAACGCGGGAGAAATAAACAACAACAACAACAACAATAAGGTCGGCCATTATTATTCCGTATATCTCCGGAGGGTTTTTTTATCGCCCGTCGCAATGGCAGCCTTCCGATCTCTTCGAGATGTACCCGCGGTCACTCCAGGTTAATTAGTCGCATTTCGCGGTCGCACTTATATACTCCTCGTCGTATTATTTTAGAGAGTGTATTTTTACACCTCTCTGTCTCTCCGCGAATGGCGCAACTGTCAATTGCGATTTAACAATAAAATTCTCCACGTCGCCGTCGCGAATGCTATTTTCTCAGGTTTTTCTTTTTGTTCGCACTTTTGTTGACGCATTGAGGTCGTTTTAATATCCGTAAATAGAATACGGTCACGAGCGATATGTTTACGGTCTAGCGCAGATATAACATTAAAAGCTTTTTGCGTGAACGTTTAAACCCATATACGAGTCTATATGCCGCGAGTGAGTTCATCAAGACTCAACGTATAGGGAGTCAGCGCGCTGGAGCTTGCAGCCAATATGACAATGAAATTCGCCGTTTTTGTATTAAGTTATCAGAATTTGGTGCAAAATTGCAATAATTTATTTAAATAAAGAAATATTTTAAATGTACGTTTCTTACGAACAATTAACGTAAACAACGCGTCATTTTTAGACAAAAACATAGACAGCTTTCTGGTTTTCCTCCTATTCTCTGTACATAATTTATTTATGAGATATATTTTTTTTCTGAAGTTTTTTTAGGCCCAATGAAATTTTGAAAATTTTGGAAAAGGATTATTTAAAAAATTTATCGTCCATATTGTACTCGCCATTTTGAATTTCGAAAATCCGACTTCACATTCATTAGTGACACTGAAAATTTAAATCCGCGAGATATTATTTGATCTACGTTCTACCTATTGTACTGATGATGTGAAATAAACCAAAGGAAATTTTGTCTACATAAGAAATGATAAAATACGAATTGATAACGATAGAACTTTTATAGAATGTGCTTTAACATACTTAAAGCTTCAATTTATCCATTCTCGATTAAATATTTATCGACATATACAATTTGATAGAGTAAAGAATAAAAAAGAATTAAAATTTATAGGAAATGATAAGATTAGATTGAATAAAATTTGAAAATTTGTATTTTACAGAATTTCATTAGAATTCAAGGGATGTGATATCATAATTTTATAGCACACATAGTTTTGTAAATTTTTAATATTATTAAACAAAATTTTATATGTTCAAAAACTGTAACAATAGACGTAATCAGATTGATATGATTAAATGCAGATTGAATTGAATACAACGCCGTGTTTGAATATATAGTAGCCTTTAAATACTTTTTAGTAGTGTTTAATAAAAAAAAAATATATATATATATAAATTCATGGGATTGAATTTGATTAAATTTTGATCGATTTCGAAAGCTTCGATTTAACAGAAAATAATTAAATTATCTCCTTTATAAAGTAAATAATTGAATTAAATTGATGAAAAATTCTTAATTATTATGGAACTATTGAAACACCTCGAATTCTATTGAAAGGGAAACATTTCGATTGCATTCCATGGAAATCATTTGCAATTGTCAGAAACTAGTTGAAATCTATAAAAATCGTGTAAAATAAAATTAAACTTTTTCATTAATTATGAAGTTGTCATGGAAATTGTCGACAATTTCAAACCAGATTTAAAGCAATTAATTGAAATTTTCGAAATCAAATCCAATTTACGTGGATCAAAAATGCACCGAAATTAATGAACTTAAAATCGAAAATTCGTGATTGAGAAAATATAGTGTTAAAAATGTCGATGAAAAAATTTGTACTTAATTCGGCATTTTAAAAAATGTATCGGTTTTTTTTTTTTGTTTTACTGAAAACAGATTTCGGTAATTCGTCGGAGAAATATACAGAAAAACACAATACACAATAAAACAAGGGAATTTGTAAAAATGGGTATTTATAAAATTAAAAAATAAAACATATTTTCCAAAAATTAGTTACATACGAAAACGAATAAAAGATCGAATGAAAAGAAAAAAACCATACAAGAAAATTGTAATAAAAGAGGTAATTATTTCTTGTCATTGGAAACAAAAATTGCTATTATGAACTTAATCTTCCTGCTTTTTTAATGACAATTACAAAATATTTTCGAATTTGCAGGTTTTAATAATGGTGCATTTTTGAAAATCTATTTTGATTTTTCAAATATTTCAGCATTTTCCGACACTTTAACATTAATTTCCAATCATATATAATACTTTCGAATACAAACTTATCAAAGAAAATAGTTATTTCGATTTTTTCGCTTTGTACAACAATAATGCAACGCGAACGATAAACGGACGAAATAGGAGTTATCCTTCATAATTTACTTTTTCTGAAATATAAATAATATAAAAAAAAAAAAAAAAACATTGACCTCATTTCAAGAATCGAAGTCAGTGTTGAGAATGGATAAGTGTCGTTTTTGTATAGGATACATTATGCATAAGACATAAAGCGAATAAATAAATCCTCGCGTCAATGGCGGAAATGACATGAATCCTGTTGTGGATTTCTCAGAATTACCAATCGAATTCACGATTTACAAAATTTCGTCGGAATTATAAGTTTTCTCTTTACACGATTTGCTCCTTACTCTTTTGAAAAAATAAAAAGATTTAATTTTTCAACGACAATTAAATCATGGAAATCTGATTTCAAAAAATTACAATTATTAAATAAGGTAAAATAAATAAATAAATAAAAAATTTTATTTTATTTATATTTTTTGCTACGCAGTTTTCTTTTTCTTTTTTATCTAAACCTCACATATATTTTTTTTAAATGTTATAGGTTTTTAATCATTGACCTATACTCAAGACGTCTTATTTATTTTACCATTATTGATCAGTGCTATTGTAATTGTGATCTTTAAGGTAAAAAGTAGTTTTACAATTTCCAAAAACTATTGTGTTTGACAATAGTTAAATTAATATCTTGGAAGTTTTACGTCAGATTGTTGTGCGTTTGATGGCGCTTTGATTTTTTCGTGAAGATTTAACAAAAGTTTTTAATTTCATCTTTTTCAATATATTTTTTATCTATTTGTTATTTATGTAAGATTCTTTGATTCCCCATCCATTTTAACAATTTTCTAATTCATTTGTATTGTATTCTTTTTTTATATCTTACATTTAAAAAATTTTTTTTTACTACTTTACGTAATAAATTCTGATAAGGACCTACAATAATATCGAAGCGATTATAATTTGTTTTTATTTAAGAAATTTATTTTATAAGAAGACTTTCCACTTATGGTATCACATAAGGGGAAGTTTATGAGTTATATATTTAATATTTCCTAATATACGTATGTAAAATTAAAAATTTCTATGATATAAAACATATTCGCAAGATTTATTGAAAAAATCACAAGGTCGGGAAAAACGTAATTTCGTACGTTCTGATAAAGCGCGACTTTCTTGATTTTGAATGTTTGAACGAATTCTTAAGCGATTGCAATCCTCTACGGAATTATAACCATCCCTGCGTGCACAATTCTGTCAATTACATAACAACTATGTAACATTTACGTAACAAGTAACAATGATGTAAATGTTACCTTCAATGTTTGCAAGCATTGTACGAGTTAAAGCATTGAAGCCTATTAAAAAAATCGATCTTTTAAATTTTGAATAGAATTGAATTCAAATATTTTCCTACAATTATAAACCCGAAATAAAAATTCGGTTTCTGCAAGCGTATTAACATTATATTATACAAATTTACGGAAAGTACACGCATTATATATCATTTGCCAGCGGTGTCCGTCACACAGTCAATAGCAGGTCGTATGTCAAAACGGACTGTCGTAGACGTAAAAACACCAGCGGTCTACGGCGTTAGAACGGTATAACCTATACCGGGATATGGGCAAAACGTCTAATTCAGCCGCGCCGGTCTTTGAAGCGGGAACCGCCCTTAAAGAGGCGACGGGGATGGAACTCCGGTAGGGTAAATGCACCCATTAAAGGGTCGCTCTGACCATGAACTCGAAAGGGACACACACACGTATACATATATACACCCTGGGTTAGAGCGAGAGGATCCGGACGACAGGGCGAGTGGCCGACGTCGACGACCATTGTCCATCGTGGAACAAAGGGTCCCTGGAAATACGGACGTAACGGCTTCTATCCGTCGTGTTTTTATTGCCACTCGCGCTATGGAAACTTTAGCGAATGGCCCTCGTCGTCGTTGCAGAAACTCCATTTTGCCCTCTCTCGTCGCTCCCGTAAAAATGTATCTCTGCTCCGTATTGTCGCGAAGGATGACGCCGTTTGTTAAGTGATATACACTGGACGCGCTTCTCGGGGAAGGAAGAACAAAAAAAGAAAAAAAAAATAGGCCGATACATAAAGGACAAATTTTTCAGTGTTTGGGGTCGACCGAAATAAAAGTCTGTTTTATTCTCCCATTACTGGACTCAGCGCGCACTGCGGGAATTGCGCGCAAAACCGTTTAGCAAACATCGTGCCGAATATAATAACGACATTTTTCGATGTGACGTCTGATATTTATTCGACTTTTATTGCAGACTGCAGATTTCGCGCATGTCCTTCCTTGTTTGTGGATCAAACGGCAGGGTACATGAATTTAGTCCAATAAGTTGTTCATATAGCATTACATCAACTTCAAGGTCGAGCTCGAAGTCACGGGACACGACGAGGACAGTCAATCAAGAAGGATGCTTTTTCAATATGTCGGTTCAATCGCGGATATTCTCACTGTAAAAGATCGCATCAAACATCAGGCAATTTGTCGCGACACGCAACACAAGTCTGCACCTGCCAAGTAAAAGTCCTGTATTGTGCAAGTAAACGCACCGTTAAAAAATGACAATAACGATGATGTAAGGCAATAAAATCGCTACAAATAAGTCGTAGATTTCATTGAAATTGCGTCACGGATCGTGATGATCGCTGCAATTACGGAACGATGGATGCCGAATGGATCCCGTGTCCCTTTATCACTCGCGCATTTCGGGAAAAGCGTGCACTTCCGGCACCTATACGCGTCCACCAGTAATAAGCGAACACAATTCCCTTTCCAATCGGTAATAAGTTAGATAACGGTCGTTTATTCGATCACGTATTTCCAGCATCGTCGGGCGATATTGCGCGATCTCCCAATGCGACTCGGCGGATGAAATTCTGAATTTATGATCGTATATATGCGCGCGGACAGCTGAAACGGGAAACAAATCAGAAAACAATACTGGCTTGGACGTTTCCTCAGACCGATACCAATTTTACCGTACGCTCGTACGTTACCGTCCAGATTTCCCTGCTTTTACGCCCGCTCTACCAGCTACTTTTCGCCCGCTATATACAACAATAAACGCACCTACATGTAGGTTGATTGGTCATCCGTGGCTCGGTCGGCATTATTGTCTCGCATTATTCGACGCGTTATCGATGCCTTCACTTTGGAATCGATTCCGTACGAGGTCTGCGTGACTTTTACGTCGAATTTATCGCGTTCGCCGCAAAAGTACCGAATTGCAAAATGGCATTAGAAAGTAAACATTATTAGAAAGTAACGCATGTGTGCAGTGCGTCCATGTTGAGCGACGTTATTCCGATTTTTGTTCAAAACAAAACAAAAAAAAAAAAAAAAAAAAAAACAGAAAGAAATTCAATCCATTCATCACGAGCTCGCCATTTTAGTAGTATAGTATCATTTTATTAAGGCCGTCAATCTTATTGTGATAATAAACCGATCATTTTACGACTTTAATGCCGCAGCCAGCGCCGTATATTTTCCGCAAATTTAATACGATATATAGTCCAATCGGTTTATGGCGATTCCAGTTCGGTATCATTAACACCGCTAGAAAGTTAATGATGCGGGACGACGCGAAGAAAAAAATGCTTTATAACGCCTTTCGGGCGGTTTTCAGCCAAATCGGCACGAGTCTGTAAATTGATTTGAAATGTCGCGTCCAAATATTACGCTTTTGTAACATAACTGGCTTCGTGTACTGATGTAATCGTACGATAAGTAATGATTCGAACAAGACTATCGTCATAATTCACCGTTACATTTCTGATAATTACTTCGCCTGACGCAAGGCGGGCGAAGTATTGAATTCACCAACAAAAATTTTTCCGATTCTTCGATTTTGGGAATTTTTTGGTGGAAATCT
>JAPYZR010003864.1:0-28406 GCA_030522945.1 Trichopria nigra
TTGTGTGGTACTAAATTAGCCTTAAATTAGCCCTAAATTCTGGCATAGTTTTTTTTCGATTTGGACGAAGTGGTACTTCCAGCTTTACGTACCTCCATTAAAATGTTCGAAATTGTATCATGAAATAAGTTTAAAAATTATGTAACCTAACCTAACTAACAAATATAGAAATGGACAAAATTTATAAAGGCTGTACATCATACTTGAATGATGTCAAGATATTAATAATAAATAAATAAGAAGATAACTCGAGTTATGTATTTTTCGTTACATTTCCTCGTACATATAAAATGACATCAGAAAAGTGCAAACTTTTACCGCTACGAGCGCGACATGCTATTATTTAGAAATTCCCTATTTTACGTTTTATTGGTATTCTTTATTTGTATAAATTCTCATCTATTTTCTCTTCGCATTGTATATGCTGAATAGAAAAATGACATTTTATAATTCATTTTATAATTTTTTAATTCATTACAACAACATCAACAAATTGATAGCTCTACTGGGAAAGGTGTGAATAAATGTAACAGTGAATAATAACGGGTTCTCCAACCCGACATCAAGTCTGTAAAACGATAATAAATCTTGACCCGAATCTCACAGACAAACCGGAAGTATAAGTATAACAGACGGGAAGGCTGAAAAGTCTGTAAAAAGATCACCCTGTCCCCTGGACATATCCTTTCATTGGCGTATACGCAAGACTCGTCTTCACTCAATTTTGTTTCTCATATACGGTGACAACTCCCACACACCTGTCTTAAGGTTGCGTTTTCATCGGGGGCTCGAAAAGACGCTAATCCTTCAGGAACAGGTCCTGGGTCGTGTACAAACAAACCCTAGATGATGGAGACGAGCCGCGGAGGTGTGTGATCCTTTTGTAATCGAGGCACTGTAATGTTCACCGCTCAACTTTCTTACACGTTACGATATTTTTTCACGTGAATTCTCTCGAGTCATGCAAGAATTCGATTCATGACTCGAGCGTGTGAACGTATTTCCGACGTCTCACATACAATATACGTATTTTTATAACGCGACTCTATCGTTATTAACCCCTTTTATTTAGCTTCTGTAAAACGACGAATTGAAAAAAGTTTTATCGAAATATTTAAAAATATAATTAATTGTTGTAGAGTCGAATATAGGAACCAGCGCGCGCGATGAATGTAATTCATCATTACCGAAATCTTTTGTAAAATTGTGCTAGTTGATCGTTTGATGGGATTTTTTAATATATGACCGCTAAGTCAGTTCTTTCGTAACGGGCCTTCCACTTGCCGTAAATCCACCTATTTCGCCAGTCATTATTTTTGTATTCTGATGGATTCTTAAACGCCGTGCAACGTCAAATATCTATACTTTATTTAGGTCATTAGTGACATGTAGCAGATGATAAATTGTACGAATATGTTTGTACACGGAAAAGTTGATTTTTTTATTTTATTTATGTCGGGTTTCAAATATTGCGATTGTAACGAAATCGTGGGTTTCAGAAACGCAAATCAACTTAAAGCTCATTTTCAAATGATGATATTGAGGGTATTTAGAATGATTGTCAATTATTGCCGGCGTTCTAAATTATTCTAAAAATCATTGTCAACGAGTCAAAACAAGAACACTAACCAATGGGCACCAATCGATTCGGTCGAAGTCCTATATTTTTGAGCAAAAAGCGTCGTTATTATCCCGATATGGAAAAAAGCGCAGGCATGATTTATTCATCCGCAGGTATGCGCGAATTATGAGATATATATGTATATAGGCGCGTTTCTGGATGCACGTATATATAGGACCGACAGCGATGAGGACGGTCGTCTATAAATTTCTCATCGAAAAAACAACGGCAGTCTTGGCGAGTTACGGTTTCGCTTTGAACGTAATATATACTACGACCCACGTCATCGCACCACAGTATTAAGTAGCTGTTTAAAATATTTTAATTGATGCATTAAATTTCAAGCTCGAATTATCACCGGGCATCCCGTGCTGCGAGCATGCTTTAATACGCATTTTATTGACGTACACTCCAAAGAATCATCTCCTGCGAGTTTATTGATTTTACCTTGGGACATTTAAGACGTCGATATACGGATCGGCCTTTTATGATCTTAGATTCTGTAATGAATACTTTGACAGGTATTAATGATGTGCACTACTTGCAGTCGATTTTCTGTATTGACGACTTTACGAGAGCTCTATTGTGACTTGACGTCAAAATTTTGGAACTGCATTCACTTTTTTTTTTTTGTTATGATACAAATATTGTTATTGCTGCTGCGCGTGTATATGCTTTCGGTTCGTCCTATAGGTCTTTATTTGTTCTATATATAAATCAAATCAATGATGCTAGTATTTTGAAAACTAAATAAAGTTAAAAGTTTTATGGATTAGCCTATATACGATATTCTTTTTCATAATATGCAAGTATATATTTACAGAAACCTAGAAGAATTATATTTTTTTTTTATTTTCAGGATTTGAAAAAGAATAAACGCTGCAGAATTTAATTGAAAGGTATAATTGTCTTTATATACATTTCAACCCCTAGTAGAAAATAAGACCAGTTTATTGCCATTTTTTCTAGACTCCATTACTTTTAACACATCAGAGACCATAAAAATTGGGCCGAACTGCGGTGTCATTTTCTACTAGGGAACTCTTCCAATTTAAATCTACTTCCAAAGTTGTATCAAGTAAGTTGTGGTAAACTTAATTTTCTATGTGAAATTTTGATAAATTATATTGAATTTTCACGCGGTTGTGAATTCAGAAAGTACATGAAACGTACTGGACTTATACATGAAATTTAAATATTTGCAGGCGAAAACTACATTACTATACAATTGTAAAACATTTCGGATACGAGCCCAAAATATTGATCGCTGTGTATGGGAGATATAAAATGTCATTAAATGGTACTGAATTTAATACTTAAAAGATATTTTCATAATTTGAAATTGTATTGTCATACAGAAATGGCTCTAAAGTTATTAAATTTCATGCATTTTTTTTTTCTTTTGTTTTTTTAATAGGTGTGTAGTTTGCCTTTAGTTAAAATGTTTTCGAGACGTAATGGAACAGCTTTGTTTTCACTGTTATAGATAGTGCCTAAAGTACGATACAGGTGCATAAAAGTGATCGACGATGACTGAGATTTATACAAATGACAAACTCCTCATCATATCTACAATTAACCACAGAAAATGTAATACCATCTCAAATGAATATTACAAAAAAAAAGATTGTAAATAAATGCTATTAAATATCAGGGTGGACCATTTTAATCGACCCACTCAAATTTCTCGGAATCTAAGCAAACTAAAGACAAATTGTTCATACAAAAGTTGAAGGGGACAAGGGGGGCAATTTTTTGGTAAACTTAATTTTGACCTTGAACTTCATTTTCAAAGTCATTTGAAGGTCACAGTGTTATTTTTAAAATAGGAACACCTATTTTTGACGCCGGATTCGGTAAGAGCGGAAAATTTCACGTTCAAAACGATATTTATACGATATTTTCAACAAGGTCATGGCAAGGTCGAATGAAGGTAAAATTTGCGAAAATTGTTAAATTATGGATGTTAGCTGGTACCAGTCACCTTGATATTGGACTATACATTATTAAGGTTATTCAACAATTTTCACAAATTTCGCCTTCATTAGTCCTTGCCATGACCTTGTTGAAAATATCGTATAAATGTCGTTTTGAAATTTTCCGCTCTTACCGAATCCGGCGTCAAAAATAGTAGGTGTTCCCATAAAAAGAAAAATACTCTGACCTTCAAATGACCTTGAAAATGAAGTTCAAGGTCAAAACTAAGTTTACCAAAAAATAGCCCTCCTTGTCTCCTTCAACTTTTATATGAACAATTTTCCTGTAAATTTTGCTAGCTTAGATTCCGAGAAATTTGAGTGGGGCCATTAAAATGGTCCACCCTGTATAAAACATTTGACAATATTCTTAACGGTTATGAAATCTTGGACGACTGAAATGCCAAAAATTCAAACATGCACGAAAGATAAAATCACTTGACGACAAAAAAATCCTTCCTTGACCTAATTACTCACAATCATTGCATGATCTATTAGTGTTACGCGAATACGTATTTCGATGTTATATATATATATATATATATATGATCTGACATTTTGGTAATATCGCGGTCGCCATTTTTTCATTCATATATAAAATCCTTTTTTATCTGAGGTTTTCGTATATACTTGGCATAGAGGGCATGAAATACGATCGCTGGGGTAGAGGCATAATTGTCACGGGAAGTTTACAAATCACGCACGAGATATCATGGCGAAAAAATTAAATAATGTACCCAGCATGAATTCGGTAATTTTTTATATTCCACCATGCCGGTGCGACGTATGCGGAGCCGTCCTCCGTGCCTCACTTTTCTCTTATTTCGCTTCCGCTTTCAGCAGCTCTCGGGTCGCGCTCGCAAATATCCAAGTCTTTTTTCGGGTGGCTGCAGCGACGCGGTGATATATCGCCGGCAATAACGCGTGTGAATAACGATAAACGATATTTTCTTCGATATTTATGACTCGTTCAGGCCGAATCGACCGCGGTGCCGGTATTGTAATAACGAGGTCTATAACCGAAAAGATGGGAATCGAAGGAACCGAAAGTCTGATACGCGGTGCCGTGCCTTGCCGCGGCGGAGGCGGCCCCAGCTAGAGCTGAGACGATCTCCCGGAGATGGGACGCGACGCGCCATTAAAAGAGCCTTATTAATATTGTAATTTCCTTTTAATACGCGTAAATCTAGGATCGGGACAAGGCCACCTCGGAGTCCGTTTTTACGGGCCGAACCGCGAGCTCTTTTATATAGTTTTCTGTCTACTGCGTCATTCGCTTCTTGTCGGACGGATGAATGTTGCGCTTCTTAGAATAGTGCACCTTCGTTTCATGATAAATCATTAGTCGCGCACAAAATCCGCCGATGATGAGAGATCGAATGCCGGCGAGGACACGTGTCCTAAAGACTGGACACTCAAATTCAGAAGGAATTATTTTCAATTTCTTCTTCCTATTCTCATGGCGGAGATGGATCCGATAAAGTTCACTTACACTTCTTCATGTCCGATTACATCATTCCTAGGTTCTAATTCAAACTTAAACTATATTTATTTATTTACTAGTAGTATATAATTTGGTCGATTTTGATAAGCGATTTCCTGCAAAGGTGATCCAAATTAAATCATCTACTTAATTTAGGTCATTATTTATAGGTAGGAGACATCAGTACTACGTAGTGTTCAGGACTTGCAAGTCTTTTCAAAGATTCACGTTAATAATTGTATGAAGTATCATACAAAATCTAACATATATTTACATGGGTTTAGGTACCATCTTAAATTGTAAAAAGGAAAGCATAGAAATGTTACCCTAGTAGAAAATGAGCCCAGTTTTTGTCTAGTTTCTGTCCAAAAGTATAGGATAACTGGGCAGTGTAACAGAAAACTGGACTGATTTCTACCACGGTATCATAGAACACATTTTTTTCTATCGATTTCATATAATCAATTTTTCTCCGTGTTTTTGTCTCCATACGTTTCCTGTTTTCTACACAAGGTCTAATCCAAGTAGTACTAAAACATTATGCATAAAATCAAAAAATGCATAAAAACTAGAAAGATTACAATTTCCATGGCCGGTTGAGCGACATTGTTGCTCCCAATCGCGCAAATTTGAGGGTGGTTGAGGTACCAACACATTCGCGAAGAAGCATTTAAGTAGTATAGGGATATTGACGCATCACCGATAAATCGCAGGAAATAGTATAGCTCTCGATGCGCGGTGGCAATACGGAGGGTATCTCGAGTAGCACTTTATCCGGAACTTCTCATGAAGAGCTGACAGCGGGATGCTAATTGTGGCACCATCAAAAGAACGTCATTTCCAAAGGAGCGATTAGACATATTTATTTGGAATATATTGAAATTTAAAACTCGATCTGATCAGATCAATAATCATTAACACTTTGAACCTTCATGAAAATAATCAAAATACGAGTTTTTGAATTCGCACTGGAAAAAGAAACTATATTGACAATATCCGATTATTATTGTCACTCATAACACTTCAATCGAGTGCATTTGCACATTGATTGATGAATTGCGAAAACCTCAACTATCGCAGGCGAAACTAACTGAACCGGATTGTTCGGCTATCGATCGTATAAATTAACCCATGCCGATTGCTTTCACCAAAACGACTCGTATATGTATATATGTATGTGTAAAAGAGAGATCTTCTCGTATGAGATCATCTCCAGCAGCGTTAAAATTAGTATCACCTGCACGCGTTACAAGACTGGACCAGGTGGTCGATAAACGTGAAACACTCTACTGCAGCGAAAAGTTCTTCAATCCAGAATGACCCCCGGCCGCGAAGTCACTCTTCATATTCTTAGTTTTTTTTTTCGAACTAACCACCTGCAGCGTTACCTCTTTATCTTCGCTTCTAGAATGCGCAGCACCTCCTTCTTCATGCAGCTATCCGGTCCGTGTAACTCTTCTCTTTTTTTTGTCTATAACTCTTGTCGCTTTATCACGCGTATGTTTCGCAACTTGAACCATGATACTCGTTCAATCTTTCGGGCTTTCTGCCCTTTCTCCTCGATTCTTAACAAATATCTAAGGAATTACCTATTTATTCGAACAGACCATTTTTGTGTTTAATTATAAATGCTTGTTCATTCTTTCGATCCACCTTTTTGTCTTGAGCTAAATATTTTTCAGGTGATGAACGACATGCTCGATAAATTTGATAAGATAATTTAATTTATATAAACTTCTCGGGATGTCGCGATTATCTCTTTATCCATGTGAAGATTGTTATCCGCTCTCTTAATTCGAAAAGGTATCTTCATATATTATTTTTTAACTTACAATTAATGAAAAATCTACTTTGATTCATTAGGCGCCTAACGCATTTAATAAAAAAATAATTTTCAATAGTTTAAGATTTACTTCAGTCGTGAATGTTGTACGTGGATATTAAGTAAGCATAAAAATATTATATACTTCTTTATACATATAGAATACAAGGCAATGGCATTAAAACGAAGTGTGCTATAAAATGTGACATTCTAAATGGGGTTAATTTAGAAAAAGTCTAACGAAATGATAACAATTTTTACTATTTTCCATTTATTAGCCTGCATTATTTTCTTAAGTCATTTTTCGTCAATCGCATGTCATTGCCTATTGTTTTATATTACCAGAGTTTCACAATTTATATCTTACGTTATTTTCTTCAGAATCAACATCGATTTTCTATATATTTCCATATTATTTTGACAGGCGTTTCATCTGTGACGAATAAAAGAAATAAAAATTAATAACAAAAACAAATTAGTTTTAAATATTGTATTTCCTTATAGTTTTATCATCAATATATTGCATATTGCCATATTGACATTCATCTATATTCCATTTTGAAAACGTGCTGTCTTATTATGTTGTAGGTATAAACGTCCTCTATTTATTAAAATTTATTTCATTGTTTGTACGTAAATATAGTTTCACTTTTTCAAAATTGAAAAAGAGTTTCGTTAATTTATCATTGTTAAATTTAATTTTATGCATATTAAAATTGTATGTATTTCGTAGCATCTCATCAACAAATTTATTAAGCAATTTTCAAGGTAATTTTTAAAAGGTCATCTTTAAAATTTCTTTCTATGAAATAAAAATATATTTTTGAAATTAAATACATTTTTTATGGTATATATATACCTTTTCTTGTATTTTAATCTTATCTCCTTTGATCCATTTTTTCATCCTCCGTTTCTCGATATCCCTTCCAGTCGTTGTTTCTGCCCGTTTCTTATCTTGTTCGTTAAAACTTCTGTATCTTTTTCTGCGCATTGCCAGGATACTCCGGTATCTCATTTCTACTGTCTCCGATTTCAATAGTGAGAAGTGGAAACTCTGGCGTTAATTACGCGATCGATACGCATAAACACCTCGCGTGTAGATTATGTAAATAAACACAAGCGCACGCGGGGCATAATAATTTGTGCATATTCATAAAGCAAATGGAAATCGTCGAAAATGATTTATAATTGGTATGTCTAATATGCTGCGATTGCAACCAGGTAACAGTGTACGGACGTGATGAAAAAAAAAAACAATTTCCTAACTGTCATTCGATAAGAATTTCAAGCATGAGTTGTGACTTATATTGCCGCTATGTTAAGGTAATTAAGATAAATCAATATTTCGACCATTTATCGTGGAATCAAATTTCACGACTTAACGAGATCGTTTTTGAAATGTCAAATGTCAAACGATTTGTCACTTTTTTAAAACGTAATGATGAGTTTGATGATTCATGCATGTAGAAAATAAAGATACATCAATAAATTGTTTACAAAAATAAAACTACTCAATTTACAGCAATCATACAGGATACGATGTATATAAAAATCAAAACGGTTTTCAAATGAGAGTATAAAACAAATTTCTATTAAGATATAATTATGTTTGTTAATAATAAAATATATAATACAATTTAATAACATCTTTTTTAAATGTCCAGTACTCAACAAATAACATTCTCCATGCGTCCAGAAATACTGTAGCAAATACAGAAATATTATAATACATATTTTTGTCATTTTAAGAATAAATATTGTTTCCATATTGCAGAAATGTTGCTGAGGTGTAAAATCGTTGAGGTGTAAAAAAGTTGACTTATATCAACCAATCATGACGTTTTTCTAATGGTTTTAATCCCATGCAATTCAATTTTTGAAACTTCAATCCATTTCAATTACTGGGGTAGTATAGCTCTGAATATTTTCACACTTAGACTATTGCTGCGTAACTTCTAGCAACATATCACGAACCCGTAGCGAAAAATGTAAACGGCTACTTAATGCTTGTATTCGTTTTATTTTTAATTTGAAGAGAGATTGTCACGTAACACTATACAGGTATATAAACTATATAAACTATAAATGTACATTAACTAGGCTATGATTACTGTACTGACTAGTCATCAACCAGTATAGCCTATCTATGCGATCATCTCATAAATCGTACTGAGCTATCTCTAAGAACCACAAGAGTGACTTTTGAAGTCTCGTAAGTCTCCACGTCGCGTACTGCAGCCTTTCATAAGTCATTTTCGTTCATGGCTGCAAGGCTCTGGAACACATTACCATCAGAGCTACAAAATCTCTATAATACTACATTGTCTGCTCAATTTATATAATAGTGGCAATTTTTTGTATGGTAAAATTTGCAAGAGAATATTTCTCCGTGCATTTTTATACTTAGACACTTGTTGTTGTACAGTTATATTGTGCATATTATTTTAGACCTCAAAATTACTACATGAAATAAGCACATAATAGATATCCATTGAATATTGCGATATTATTTTTCTGTGCGTAAAAAGAAACGAGAGAGATATCATGCGGGCATTCACATGGATTTGGTGTTGCCCTAATTGCAAAAAGATGTTAACATTACCTTGAAAACAAAAATTTTAAGTCACTGTTTTACTCAATATTCTGCCCCCAGATATCAACCCTAAGTCGAAATGCGGTCGAGACTCCTGAGTATTTTTAATTCGAGCGGCCTAAAAAGCGGTGCTCCGTCGAGCCGCAAAAGGGCGAGGATTGTGCGAGTCGAAAGAGGAGGACTTAAAGGCTTCGGATTCTTATTTCTCCATAAATAATTTTAATGACGCTCCGCGGCAGTTCGGGTATATAAGGCATATATAGGAGGCCGGACCGTCGCCCCGCGTGTATTTGTAGGCAGCCGCTCGCACTTTTATTTATTATATCCATAATACGTGTAGGAGCATTCGCAGATACGAGCACACCTTGACCAACGACGAGAGTACAGTAGAACTACGAAGTCCTTTTTTGCCCGTTTTTGTCCTCTCGTTTCAGGGCGCACCCTTGCGGGTCCTTTTGCGACAATCTTTTGAAGGATGAGTAGATTTTTACGAAGAGACGATATATCCTCGATTACGTCGCTTCTTACAATGAGGGATGCGTCTCGAAAACGGTTCAATGTTTTTTATAAAACGTTGTTCAATCGTGGACTTAGAGAACAACTAAATTTAAAACAAAAAATTATTTTTCTAAAATGAGTTGTAGATTATTGAAGATTCTCAGTGTAAACTTTTCGACTTTTATCCTCGATTATCTCCGCCGATTTCGGTAAAACTGATGTAAATCTACTCCAATAATACTTGATATTAAGTCTGAAACGTCTACCCGAACGACCGAAAAAGAGATCTTTTTAATATATTATATTCATTTTTATAGAGAAATGATTCTGTTACTACTTTTTTTTTTTTGCTAAAATGAAGATTAAATTCTGCAAAATATAGTTACAAGAAAGAAAAAGAAACTAATGGCTTGCATTTTTTTCATTTAATTGGACAGTTATGAATATTAATGGTTTAAATTACATTTTACGGCCGTGATGATTAATAGCTTCATCCTGCATTTTGAAGTTATAAAGGACGTTTATAAGGGCATATAAGCATCAGGAAGACATTTATGACGCGATTGTTGATTATTAGAAAAAAAAGATAAACTACAGGGGATTCACCCCTGCAATCTCGATAGATTTCCTTACACTGACCTGGATCCAATGTTTAAAATGGCAAACTTCAGATTTCCAGTAATTCTTAGAATCGAAAATATCTTCGCCTCTAATTGGTCGATTGAAGAAAACCAACGACTGATTCGGAATCTTTTTTTGAATGTGCTTACAAAGATACAATTAATTTATACAATTAATTAATTTATTAAAAATGAGGATATTTACACTTACGATTGATCAATTCTTAAAATCCGATGACCGTTGCTTTTAGTATATTTATCCGAGTAAATATTTCAAATACATAATTTCTGATAGTTGAGCGAAAATTAAAGTATAGTGTGATGTCAGCAAGATCGCCTAAAGTAAAAAAAAAAAAAATAGTACTAAAATAATGTGCTTTTTATGTGTTAATTATGTGCTCTAATTAAAAATTTTGTGCTCTTATAGTTTTTCCGGGAATAGAGATTAAAAAATTCACTGCTAGCTTGACATAAGCTAGCAGAACATCCTACTGAAAACGGCCAAAGACTATCCCGATGGGAATTGGAAGTGTCCCATAATTATGTGCTTTCTATGTGCTTTTCAAATATTCGAGGTGAGAAATCGACACATCAAGCCTTATCGCAAAAACCACTCTTATGAATGAATTTCAGGATCCAAAACAGATAACCTGGTAGAAATCTGTCCAGTTTTATTATGTTACACAGCCCAGTTATCCTATACCTTTAACGTGGGAAAAAAGCAAACTGGACAGAAGCTAGCCAAAAACTGGACTCATTTTCTACTAGGGGATAAATGATAAAAATACAAAATTCAAGCATCACGTGTTCATCAGAAAATATCGTTGATTCAGGTGCTAACGAATGCGACTAATTTTGATTTTTGTCCTCCAACCCTTAGTTGAAAATACAACCCCCAGACGAGATAAATTTAGTAAGTACGAAAGGAAAAGAGAACAAAATTATTTTTTGCGCCCTACAAAATCTAAATGTACAATTCAAATTTTCAAAGAGGTGATTATAATTTGAAATGACAACAAAAAACTCAAATAGAACAATTTATTTTTTCGTATTTTTGAACCGTTTTTTTCGAAATTTTGACCGTGTCATTCGCTACATAGCAAACCAAAAAAAAGTCGTAAATGGAACTTGTCTACTATTTGTTTGATAATTGCACGAGGTTGAAATCCCAGCATAAAGGGTTGCTATAATCCTTCTTAATTAATCATTTGAACTTTTAGTCCGTTTTCGTTTACAAAAAATAAATAACTAAATGGCAACGATGTAAAAGCGACCAATAAATATATACGCTGGATGTAATATCAGTTTTCTTCAATGTATGCCGATTTTCAATGATCTTTGCCAATTTATAACGATGAAAATATTACAAATACCTATTACAACAGTGATAAACCTTGCATCGACATAATGTATCATTCGGACACAACAGCAGCAAATACCCAATAGGTGTACGATATTGGTCGATTTGTTTTCCCGCGATTGCATGGCCATTCAGTATCACATAAGCAGTCATCACGTGACAGTTACATCAATTTGACAATACGACGATCACTGTTAATATTTTAACGAGAACTATTGCATTCTTCACCTGTAAAAGCCCCGTTTTTTATTATTATTCTTTTCATATCACTGCTATATTGTTCATATCATTTTTCGCCAGCCTGACAACGATCGAAAGCTCGAACATATAACAATGAGAAGCTCTGCTGCATTCCTCTTAATCCATTTATGCCCTTCGCAATTGACCCTTTTTACACGCGCTCTCTCCCAGCGTGGTATATCCTCGGGCTTGCGAAAATTCGATGGCACTCGCGTATATATATCCTCCGCATGTCCTCTTCCCCGTCGTCGGCGCTCGGGGGAGCTTTTGCCGTTATAATAGCACCGTGTCCAATCGTCGAGTGGCGAAGCGTCTCTCCGGAATTGGCCTCGCGCGAGTAAAAGTATTGGCCGTGAGCTTCCAACCGAGCACGTACTCCAGCACTCGAAGGCGTGTCCACGTTACCCAATCGCCAGGCAGTTTATCGTCACGCCCAAGGGCGGAGAGACGGCGCGAACGGGAGCTCGACTTGCTTATCAATGAATCGCCAAACTCCTGTCTGCGGCTCCCTATATATAGTATACGCGGAACGGAAGCTCGAAATTATTATACAAAGCTGGTAGTTGACACTTTGTCCAATTAAAAGAGCATTTATTTCAGAGTTTGAGGAAAGACTAAGTGATATGCTTGCTTTCTCCGTTATACCTCGAGCAATACTTCAATCCAAGGCGAATGAAAATGGTACTTGCATACAGTGTGAATGACTATATCAATGTCTGACAATGAAAACCTTTGCAAATGCGAGATTGAGTTTACGTTCGATCTTGAAATTGAACGTTTCACTTTGGGATGATCAGAAAGGGACGTTGAATAACTGAATGAAGGATAGTCGTGTGTCAAGTATTTTTTTTAGTACTTTTATAGTGACAGTACAAAGTAGATGTATTGTAAATTTGCAACTTGACATAATGTTAAATTTTCTCATAATAAAAGTTTGGGCATATAATGCTCAAATTTAGTAAATACAGTTATATATTTTTAGGAAAATTTGTTTATTGTGACAATACTTCTTTTTATATATATATTTGATAACCGTGCCCCTAGTAGAAATCTGTCCAGTTTTCTGTTACATTGCCCAGTTTTCCTATACCTATAACATGGACTGGACAGAAACTAGCCAAAAACTGGACGCATTTTGCATTTTCTACTAGGGGCGTTATGCTTTTATTTTCGATTTCATATTTATATTTTTATTCATTACTATGTGGCAATTTTTATAATTCTTACTTTAACGTTTCTGTTGAATCTACTCTCTAAATTTCTTGGAGTGAAATTTCACTCCACAAAGAGTGATAATTGAGGTACTGTTGTAAAGGAGTGAATTCTCACTCTTTACGAGTGACATTTCACTATATTTGGAGTGTAAATTCTTCGACTCACTCCAATGTAGAGTAAAAATTCACTTTTTCGAAGATTGGCTCAATTTTCGCTCTTTTAGAGTGAAATTTCACGCAATGAAATTTAGAGAGTCCCATTAAACTATTTTTAAATATCAATATTTACTATAATCATGCGGTAAAAATGTTAAAAACTGTTTAATTTTACCATACATACAGATAAATATTCTTACGATAAAAGTATGTCCTTAAAATTCCCACTGTTTTGGTAACATCGTTTTATGGACTAATTTTCTATTTTCTTACTATAACATTCTTCACTTTATGATAAAAAATTTATATTTATATTAACTTTGGTCAGTTTTGTAAAACCAGGTTATCAGAAATCGATTTATTTCTCTCACATTTGCCTTTTTTTCATCAATATATTATATACCTAACCTGACATTTTAAGAGTTTTGTTAAATTTTGTCAATTTGTTTATTTTGTCAATTTTCGTTGATTTTCATCAATGTCTCGACTGTCTTGATTATATAATTTGTTTCATTTAAAAAAATGTTAATCTTATTGTTATTTAAACATTTTTTCTAATTTATTAAATTATCGTCTGAATTTATTAATTTTTATACTTTTGGTTTGTAATATATATATCTATATCTGTGTCATTATTGTAAAAATTTTGGTATATTATGAATATATTTTTACCATATTTACTATTCTTCAAGACCGAAAAAACTGCAATTATTCTCGCATTAATCTTGCAATTCAAAACAGTGAAAATTAGTTCCAAATCAGTAACTATATTTACTGAATTACAGTGATAAGTACCCAGACAGCAGAAGGAGTTCAGAATGATCTCAGAATGTACTATAAAAGAGGTCAGATGCGCCACTTTCTGAGGTTTTTCTGAACACGATGTCATTATGTGGTCTTTATGACCTCATGCTCAGAAAATCCTCAGAAAGTGGCGGGTAGTGAAATATTAATTAAATGAATAGCATTGATTTGCAATACTTTTCACTATTTATATATATATATATATATATGTGTATATTTTTTCCACCCTTCGTTTTTTCATTACTTATACGTTATGGTAGTAAAATTTCAAGTTTTGGATCCTTGCGGGCCTTTCCCAAGAACCCAAGTAGCCCAAGTACATCAAGACCGGGTACAATGAGCGACCATCGTACACTTATTTGGGACTGGCGAGGACGTCTATTATGTACTGTTAATGGATATACAATGGTCTTACAATGAACGAGAATATAGGGTGTAGAATGTATACATATACATAAGTAAATTTTCCAGTGGACGAATACTGGACTTACCTGAATCGTCCAAAGTATATGTGAGCCTGGAGTCGACATATATCGGGGCATTCATTGTACGTTTAATTTTGGTTTATGGACGAATGGAATAAGTGTTTCACTGTATTTTTTCTTAACCAATTTTACAAAGGAAATGACTATTTTTGTAAATGACTGTCACTTTTCTAAATGTCTATTGATTTATGGCATTTTTTTTCCTCTTTTTACATATTGTTGTCGTTTATGTTATAAATTTTAATTTATTTCATCATCACACGTTGTTAATTTTCGTTGCTTCTGATCGTTGTTTTCTAACTGTTTTGTATTTATATGTTATTTTTCAATTTTCGTACCTTTAAACTTAAAATTCAATTTTTGTACCGTTTTATCAATTTTGTTCGCTTTTAACGATATAACGTTTGCCGGTCCATATCAACGGAGAAGTACGCTGATAAAACAACGCACAATGAGGAGATGAAAAATTACTCTTTCCGTTAAATAGCACTGTACATTTAGTGTTTTGCTGCCTAATTATGGGAGTGAAGAGATTTGGAGCCTGGAAAATTGTTGGACTTTTTGCCTGCAAAAGAAAACAGTGCGAAGGATATTAATATATTCTGTCAAATAGCTTGTTATTTTTTATTTTTTAACAGTATATTTTGTTACTAGATTGATCGACAAAATTAATTGAAAACAAGAAATACGTTAAAATTGCAATACATTCAAGACCACTTTTTAAAAATGCGTTAAACTTTTGGATATTTAATGCGTAAAATGCTACTTTACGCACACTTTTTAAATATTGTTCATAAATATTGTTCGCAGTTCAATATAAATGTTTTCGAGACACAGTATTTTTCGTCTTCTCCGTCTTGTGAGGCAACCCTCACTTTATTCCTCCGAATCATCATGAATCAACAATTATCGCTCATAATATAAATTAATGCATTACCTAAATTGTTAAGTGACTAAATTAATTATCAATTATACCTGTAATATAAAGGTGAACTTAATACTAGTCGGTAATCATCGTTCGTATAAAAATGGTAATGTGTTTTCCAAAATAATAATTTTCTTCTTAATTAAAACATCTTTATGGAAATTAATTCCTTTCAATTATTCACCGATGTCAAAATTAGGCTCCACATTTGCTGTTATGGGCAGTTGGTATTATTTCTGTCTCAGGTCGAAAAGTTGCTTAATTGAGCCTTTTCCGCTAGACGACTCGGTTCGGCAAACGCTGTTGACAGCTAATCCCCGCAGTTATCATAATTATCATGTCAAAACACTAAAAAGTCACTAATTAAAATATATATGCCCACTACGTGTGATACTCCGCCACATTTATAGTGTATATTTTTTAATTTGTACGACCAATAGTATTTTCTGCACGGAGTTTTGTTTACCCCTTTTATAATCTCACCAGTCACCGTGGTTCTGATTGTCTTACTAGCTTAAAATGAATAATTTTTTCGTCTATTAGGTTATTAAAAAAACAAACTTATAATTAATATATATTTAATACTTATTTATTTAAGGTAATCGACCAGTAATTTATTCTAAGTGAATTTTGATCCATATACAATATACAAGTATCCTTCCTTTCTAAAAAAAAAAATTCTCGTAATTTTAAAAACTGAAATAATCAAATTAAATACACCGTTGTCCTGTATATGATGGCTCCAATAATTTTACTGTGGTTAATTCAATATTCTATATATACATCGTATGAGCTATGTATGGCTATATATATATTTACTGATTTCCATCAATTTCAATGATTTACTCGTTAACAGAAAATAGACAATGTATTGGTTTGTAATAATCTTGTAAGACTTGAGATTAGATCCGCATATATATATATATATATATATATATATATATATATATTTGTAATATATATGTGTACGTATACATACACATAAATAAATGACAATCACAAGACACACCGGATTATAATTGAACTAAAATAAAAATATGCCGAAAATCTAGAAAACTGTTTCGTATATAGTGATAAAAATACCCGAGAAAAAAAAAAGAAAAAAAATTGTTTAAAAGACCTTATGCCTCGGGGCCCTTATTATTTTAATTAAACAAATTGTGAGTGCGGTGTAAAATTGAATGCCCGCGTTACATTCTATTTTAAAAGAATTACAAAAGCTCACCCCTTTTTAAACCAGTACAAATATTTACTCGTATTCAAACATTTTTCAGCGAACGAAACTAATTCGTTCGTCGCGTAATAAAAGGTATTTCGACCTCTCGCGCGCTAACTGAATTTCGAAAACGGGATGTAGGAAAAATCTCTCACTTTTCAGGGTTGGCTCGGGGCCTCGTTTCCGCCCCTCGGCACGCCCACGTCACTGGTGACGCTCCGCCCCCCCTGGAACGAGCAGCATCTATACCGGCACTGGAAATGCACGTCTCCAGCATCATCGTCCAGGAATAATATCCTTCGGAACGTATCCTGCTAGCTGTCGCGAGTCGGTCATGGCGCGTTTCGAACATGTTTCCGTAACTGGCAGTCTTACACGCGACTCCGTAGTATCGCGAAAGCTCGTTCTTTAACGTCGCCACGTTTCCGACACGTGCATTGTTGACGTTAACAATGGGGGGTGTAATCTGACGTTAAGTGGGCTTAATCGCGCACATGCACATACTGTGCTGAAAATATCGCGGGATAAGGTCACGTGAAGCCGTGGAATCGAGATTCAGTTGCATTTGTGAAAGTTACCGACAAAACATTTTTCCGGATATAAACGGATAATACTGTGTGATTATGAAGGTTGGTATTTACTATGCCGCGAGATGATCGTACGTTCTCTGGCAATGTCATCGTATAAACGTGTGCTGGGATTATGAAGCGTGATGGAAAACGTCAACGCGTGCATGTTGAATACCCCTGATATTGCTAACGGACGTTTAGGCGTAACTGTATTATAAACGGTCACTCTAACATTTTCTTAAATACATCGATCAAAAATGAAAAATAATATATATACTCTTTCACAGCATTTTATAACGACTTTTGTACTATAGCCATTTTGGGTAGATTCGCGTATTTGGTGCAGTCAGTATATGTGACATGTACTGCATACAGATACATGAACTATCCGTAGTCCAAGTGAATCCAGTAATATAAGTTTAATGTGTTTTCAATCACAGACGTGAATTGATTTCCAACCCGCGTCTGAATTTCTTTAGTTACAGATTGATTGGAATAAATACAACTCACAGGCATCACACACGTAATAAAAGGTTAGGTTACTGCAACCTGAATTCTAGTTCTTCCAACCGAACTGGGTGGTTACATGCATTGTTGGCTTCACTGAACTCGCGGTTTTGTAATTACTAAATAAATACGTTTTGGTTGGAATAAAATAGTTCCTGCATGTGTGGAAAAGTGATCTTCGACGAGGAGATTATCAAACTCATTCTGTAAACGCAACCTCTACGCCGGTTCCGTTTTTGGAAGCCATGCATGTCGTTATGTGAACCAAACCTTTGCTTTGCGTGGCATTTGTTGTGATGATCGATGTATAAAAATGTGATTACTTCTTGTATGAAATGAATTACGTCCAAACCTCTATTATCTGCTATTACCACGACTGAAATGTAAAAAACGTATGAAAGCAAGTAGCAACCAGAGCACAAGTTAGCACGTTAAGCAAACATAGTTAGAATCATATATTCTATCGAACCACTGGTAAATTACTTTTTTTACATATTTTTATTATGGATTTTTATGTGATAATAAACTTGAACCTTGCTCAATTCCATACTTAATTTTTTATTTCTATTACTCCATTTTACGTTTAAACAACATTTATTTTATTTGTATAATTGAATAAGAAAAATTTATTAATTTATTCCTCGCCCCTGCGGTAGAAACTGAGGCTTCGTTTTGAAACGATTTAATGTGTGTACATGTGGTTCGAAACATGGACCAGACACTGTTTTCATTTCCTACTATAAGGATAAAGTCAATTTTTTAACATTCGTGAGTATTGTTGGGTCAACCATACTATAGTTTATGCAATCATTCTTTTAGTTGATATTACCATTTGATAGTGCGCTATATAGTTCAATCACAGACAAGATTATATATTGCTGAATTAGTGAGGTTATACAACTTTTATAATTCATTCGCCTTGATGATCTATACACTCAGATTTACACCAATAAACACAAGGTCACTAATTGGTACTTGTCCCTCATTTCTAATTTATCAATACAAATAAGACTTTACATTTACATTTTACCATAATAACATATATACGAAAAATGTTATATAAACCAGTCGTAATTATAATTTTTAAAATTTCCCAATTTCAAAAAGATTCAATGATTTTGAGATATTTGATTTGTATTATCAATATCTCAACAGTAAATGTTAAAGTTAAATTATAAATGACATACAATTTTGAACAATTGGGAATTCATAATCGTAAACGTATAATCGACTTAATTTAATAATGCTGAGTATAGTAGAGTAATTTATTTAATATAAATTGCGTAAATTATTGGAAATTACATGTCGATATAATTTTCATAATTATTGATACGATAAATATGGCAATTGCCTTCCTAGAATTAAATAGATTCACACGTCTAATGAGGTTGACGTAACAATATGCATGATAATCGATTATATTTTACTAATAATTGATTAAAATCGAATCGAACATACTTCATTCGTCAATAACAATCAAACAAGCCAAAATTTGAAATGTATCAAGTATATTGAAAATATGTCCTATAAATTTTCATAATTCTTTCATACATTGAATCGTACTGTTTCGAAATTTTAATCTAGAAAAAGTATAAACTATAATCTTCCCTAAATAAAAGAGATTCTAAAATAATTGTCAGATGGCGGGATTAAACATTGTCTTCAAAAATAAGTATCATGAATACATTTTTATAATTTTCATAAAGGTCCCTCCAATGTTTGAATTTAAATGATTATATATACACTTGGAGAAGGAGAATTCGTGAAAAGATGAATCAATCTATACAACTTCCACCGAAAGTTTCACCCAACAATTTTATAGAATGAATAATTGCTTATTTCGAACAACCATTTCTTAAATGCTTTAAAATTGATTCATTTTTCAACAAAAATAAGTCATTATACATCGGTACACAGAGCTTTATTTAAATATAAGTAATTTACTAACCGCACCGTTAATTGAAGATCTAATTTTAGATGGGAATATATAATGCACATATTCCTATATATATACATATGGATTTATATGATTAGGCCAGTGTATTTGAATTTATTCATTTAATGGAAATATATAATTGTACGTCGCAGCTATAGACGATTATTATATTAACACAATATAACATAGAGCTCATTGTTTAGTCCTGGTGATTAGAGATAATTTGATATCTTCAAATAAGCAAGATGATCGCATAAATTTGGAACAAATGTATTAAAGTATATATAATCTATATAGTTTTTTTTGGAATTTCAAATTGACATATACCTTTATTTTAATTTATTAACAGAATATAAATTGAGCAAATTCTTTAAAATAGTGAGAAATTCAATTTTTCTATAGTGACTTGGGAAATTGTTATCCTATGCAATACATCTCTTAAAAGAATAAAAATTTCACACTTCTTTAATTAAGTAATGTAAACGAGACTATAAAACATGATGTATAAAAATATTTCGTTTCGTTAATTAACCAAAAATAAAGTTTATATTTCTTTAAACTCGACAATATAATTAGAACGACATGTTTGGACAAAAAATTTTTGATTCTCTGGATTTAAAAATGTCGTAATATCTTCATGCCAATCACATATTCGCTATACGCACTGCGTCGTTTGCTCGAAAATACGAAATTCATCGTAATTTCAAAAAAATCATTTGTTTTTTTCAAATTTTCTTTCAACTTGATCGATACGAAAAATCCGGAACATAACAAATTTTTGAAATAAGATGTAAATTTTGTTTCAACAACGCGTTTATTTTATTTCAAATTTTCCAAACAGTACCTCGACGTTCTTACCCAAATTGTAGATCAAATCCCAACATCAAATTACATTCAATTTTCGACAAATGTACTTGGATTTTGGATGACAACGAATGATCGTGTTATGTCTGATCGACCAAATTTGAATGAAATTTAATTTAATTTGTGGCGATGTTGGAGTAATTAGACTGATCAACAATGTTGGACTTTGTAAAACTATCAGAAATGTAAAATCATCAGACATGTCACTTGGCTATTGTAGTTCTTTGCATTGAATCTAAATCTCTTTATAACATTTTTCCGTCACTCCATATAGTCATATGTTTATTATATTTAAATATATATGTACTATAAATTATCACATACAGAATAAATAACATGGTTCAGTGAGTTCGTGAATTTTTTTCAGATTTTCAGAAGAAAACTTACCGTGAAGTCGATAAATGCAATATTAATTAAAAGAAAAATATTAGGCGAATTTTAAATTGGAGTGAAAACAAACGTTTAAAAGTATGATACTATTTAATATTTTATGTGTAAATGAAGTCATATTTTCTATATACTTAAATATGTAACTTACATTTTTAAACCAAACCATTTACAAACCCATTTTATTTTTGTTTGTATTTTTTTCCGCCGGTCCTTTAATGTACGTCGCCTTAAATGACCGTGGCAAAATCTCTGAAATAAAACATTTAGATGTAGTTTATGTAATAAATCACTGCAACATTCGAACGAAAGGGTTATAAGCAGTTGAAAAGAAGTTATCTATCTTATATATTAAAGAAATGTATTTCAATTTAAAACCGCATACGACGTACAATTGACGAGCAAGATAGATTGCGCGATCGGGCGAAGAGCGATTGTCTAGTTGAGGCGTCAATCCATTACATATTATTGCCACGTCCCACGTCGCCTTACGGATAATCGGCACGTTAAAACTTCACACTAATTTTGAATATGATAACTTCGTATTACATGATCGATATGAAAAAGCGTTGTTTTCAAATTGCTAATTCATTTCACAAAAATTCGGTCACGATTTGACTTTTTGACGAAGTTAAAATAATCATTTTAAAAATTGATATAAATCATATATGATGATATTCACGATGAAAAATATGAATTAAATTATATAAAATTAAATATATGTAAAAATTGAAAAATTAATTTATTTGCTGTTTTTAAGGTGAATAAAATACATTTACATGTATACGCAACAAATTGTATAAACTAATTGCAATTTCTTAATTAGTCTTTTTCCTTACGTGTTTACATTTTATTACTTTGATCGAAGAAAACTGTCCATCAACCGATAGACCAATACCGTAATGGAAATCAGTTATGTTGCCAATATATTTTATATCAAAAATTCCAATTCGACAATAAATTGAAATACTCTTTTAATTGAAATACTTTATAATACTCTCTAAATTTCTTAGAGTGAAATTTCACTACATTAAATTTATAGAATTGAGCTTCGATTTAATGCAATCAAGAAGTCTTTCTTACTCACAGTGATCATATATAAATGTGATATTTACATACAAACGTTATTCGACACAATAAAACAAAACTTCAATCAAATCGAAAAATGTGTACCTAATAAAAAACTATACAAATAAATATTTACGTGCATTTTTCAAAACAGTCATAAAAAGTCCATGTCATCCTGTGATCCGCGTATTTACGTCATGATAAGCAGCTATTAATCTTACCGCGTCGGAGTCGTCTTCCGCGAGCCCTTCACCAAAAAACGATCAGATAACTTTGGATCAGTATGATTCGCCATTTTGCGCTTTACGTCGACAATTTATTAGACTGGACGAGGACCACACGCGCGTGAATCCTTATTGCGACGATTTCAAGCGCGAACTTGCATATGGCGTGGGTTGCGAAGGCTTTCGAGGGATATTGTGAGGGATTTTTTACGACTTTATGGCACTTTATGAGACTTTAAATACGGGGCATAACATCCGGTTATGTATGCCGTGACGTAGGCGTTGAAGTTAATGATTTTCTTCCTGTAAAGCGGCGTTGAAAAACCGAATATTTCATAAATTAATACGAAAAGCTGCGGTTGCAATCGGCGAAATTCAAAGGTCTCTGTATTTGGGAAGATCCATCTGAAGATGATGGATGTCAATGGAAAAAGAGAAGAAAAATTTCGTACGACCAGTATATACTCTATAAAAGTATTAAATCTATATAATCTATAATGTATCAAAAAAATGGCACTATATTTTTCGAGACAGTAATATTTTCAAGGTATTGTAAAACAAGTATATGTGTAAAATAATTAAATAATAAATGAGTATATGGTTTGTTATCAGTGTTATCTCTGACAATAATCCAATTTTATATAAATTGATTAATACGTCCCCATAACTTAGTTGTATCCATATTAAATAAAATTAGCGGTTACATTGTATAAGATGTTACAGTATAAACATTGAATTATAGGAAAAAAGAATTGATTTCAACGAACCGTGAATATCGATTAGATTAGATCAGGTTGTGTGTACACTAATGCTAGTGAGAAAGTGTAATATGTCATACTCGCAATGTCGGTCATCAGTGAATGCCATATGTATACGTACATTTTACTATACGCATTTTTGCTTAGTTGTTTATGCATAATGCGAGTTTCAAGTTTTTCTTTTTATATTTGATAGGAATTGACATAGCATTGCACTTGCAGTCACATTGCCTGAATATACATTTGTAAATATTTAATTTTTAATCAAGTTCAGTTTAAATCAAATATATTCTTAGAGCGCATATTGTGAAATTTTGTTTTTAAATAAATTCTTTGTACATTAATAACTTGGTACACTTACTGACTGAATTATCAATGTAAATGTTTTTTATAAATTTGTCAGTATTATAGGTCGTGGACATTTCCATAGACGCACATCGATTATTCTCAATTATGAGGTACCATTATTTTAAAAATAGTATAATTCATCTTATCTGTCACAAAGTGCCACGTAACAAAATAAAATATGTACAAAAAACAATTTATATATATGAACACATAATTTTCGAAATCAAACAATGTTCTATAGATACCAGGTGTCCTGTAACTTTCGGCTAATTTACCAGGGATGATTCTTCAGATACTTTTAAATAATGAAGTTTTTTACCGAAGTTCAATGCACATGATTTTCAGTAAATTCTGTTGTGCAAATTAAAAAAATAACTATTAAATTTCCCGCCATTTATATTCAAGAGGTCAAGTATGAAAAATTTTTTTCTCATATTTTTGGTCCTATCTCGAAAAATATAAATTTGTATGAAAAATGCGAAGAAAGAAAATTATCCCTCTTATAAATCTAATTTTTGTTCTATGATATTTTCCAGTACGTAAAGTAATTTCTTTTTGTTTTGGACCCTCAATATTTGTTATACGTTGAAAATACTTGTTTTTAAAAATGAATAAAACAAATGGTCCCTAGCAGAAATTAATCGTGGCGCTGTATCGATTCTGTCTAGATTACCAAGAATAATTACTGGTTCTAGACTGGAAAACTATGTAGCCCCAATATCATGATAACAATCTATATGTCCATGATCTAAACAGAATCTGTCTAGTTTTCATCTACGAAAAGCTATTTTATTCTAACCTAAAAAAAAGTTGCTATAAAAATAATCATATCTAGTATTTTCTAGACAAAACCGATATAGAAACGAGCCAGAATTCATATTTTATCTAACCTAGAATTTATAGTAATTTTCACTATCAAATTTCTAGATTTTCTACATAAAATCTGGACAGAATCGAGAGATTTTGTTTTTCCGATATAGTAGGGCATTACAATAAAACGGAATGCCATGATTAATTTCTACCAGGGGTCCTGATAATTTTTAGTTATATTACGTCAAAATTGCGCAACATTTCACGAGCACTTTCGCAATACGTTCGAATTCATGTATTTAAAAAAAAATTAAAATTTGCAACTTTTTACATGAAAGAATTTTGTAATTTCAAAAAATTGCTCATTAATCGGATAGTATATGCAACGAATCGAATTTTGGTAAAAGGAACTCTTTTGCTCAAAATTATGTACAGAATCCCTGCAATATTATCCTACAGTTGAGGGACACCCTGTATAGTGAATATATGTTTATACCGAGAGAATGTTAGGAAATCAGCTGTATACTATGTTGAATTAAACTTGTACATTTATTAAAGACGACGTGAAAAATAGCGCAAACTCGAGATTCGATTGCAGCCTGTAATAATTTAGCTTACACGCCTCAGACGTGAGATGAGGACAAATCTCATTTAATTTTTAAGTTTGTATATATAATAACCGCTATCCATTCATATATAATACCGATAACGTGTCAACTTCTAATCTAATTCACAACTTGTTTTGCGGTGATTTGTGTTACAATTGCATATAATCCTATACATATCATAGTAATGGAGTAAAATTATTATAATTATATTATATATAATGTCCTGAACAATATTATAGATGGACTGCTAAAAATGCCATGAAATTGTATGAACATGTACTGGAAGTTTTTTGGAAGTTTTTTTTTACAGTGTGGGATACTACTTTGTATTATAGATCGGATAGAGATGGGATTTCCAAATCATTCATTTGACAAATTATGAACAAACGACTTTTCAGATGAAGAACAGTTACTCTACTTACGCCGGTATAAATCTGGTTTGGTTGATGACAGTCCTGTATAAAATGGGCATTAACTGGCAATTTATTAACCGCAATATTTTTCTGGGACATATCTTTCAGGAAGCAATCATTAAACTACTCGTATAATTTAAACCGGATATTCGTATATAATTCAGAATTGTCTACAGATATTAAACTACGCGACATGTTGCCCTATTCCTAAAAAGGTGAACATTTTATTGCAATATTCCATTAACATGTACTGATTTGTGCGTAATGGGATTTGGATGTCATTTTTTCAAAATATCTCAAAAGTCTACTGCTTTTATATTCTTAAAATAAAAAAATGTGCAGTTTTAGTCGTAAAGAAAAATTCAATATAAAAATGCACAATTCGAGAAAACGTCACTCTTGTCCATCAATATCACGAACGGTGCATCGTCACTCTCTTGAGAAGCACTCGACAATTCATCATCGAAAGGACATCGAAGCACGCACTTTTCACCATCTCCTCGAACTCCTGGAGTACACTATAGATAGATTATTACCGCCATAAGTAGTTTAGTATATAGTTTGAATGCGTACATTGGGCACGCGGCATAAGCCGCAAAGTCGAAGCAGGGGACCATTGTACCGGTTTATATGGAATGATGGGCTCGACTTCCAGCGTGTCTCCCGTCGCAGCCGTCTCTTTCACTTTCTGCATATATATATATACGAAATCTTCGCGCCCGATGCTTAACAATGCGATTGATAGGCACAATACGTGTGCGACAAAGTGGCGCTCTTCTGCGGGCAAAAGTCCCAAAACTCGCACCCCGTGATCACGAGGTGCAAGTAAATATACGCAGCTTCGGACGATTTGTCCAGCTCGCAATTTTCAAAATCGGATAGCGCCTGTAGGGGTTTTCCGTTATAAATGGCTTATAAACTGCGGGGGACGAGAACGCTTTTCGACGTTCAAAAGGCCCCTCGATCGAAAAATATATACGTACTTCCACGAAGGCGTGAAGAGAGGCTCGTGCCTATCGTTTGGTCTCACTTTCACCTATATGCGGATGGCCATCCTTGTCCCGTCTCCGTCGGATTGCTCGAAACGCGTTCCGAGCTGAAAAACCTTTTACTCGACCAAAGTTCGGTTGCATTCCTATTATGCGCCTCTCTTTGAGTTTCTTCACTTCATGATTCCAGTTGTTCGATTCCGATTTTCGATTATTCAACTTCTCTATATATCCTTCGATTTCTCTCTCTCTCTCTCTCCCTCTCAGTCCCCCGCATTCTCGTTTCTATTTACCTCCCATTTTTGACGCAGAGAATGAAGGTCCGAAACGGGGAACCGTATATACTTTGTCAAGTTGTCACCTGGACCGTGGAAGATAAAAAGAAAAAGTCAAAAGGGACGAGTCCTCGAGAAAGCCGCGGGGGGCATCTTTCGTCTTCGTTTCTCTCTTTTCTGCGTCATTTTACACAGACGTCTTCGTTGCACCAAGGTGATGGAAACTTTCGCGCGCGACTGGACGATTTTTTCACCACAGCCGAAATCGTTCGCTTCGAACCATATGGCCTTTATACCTCGAAAACTGAACTCCGGGATGGGTCTCGAAATAATAATAATTGACTCTTAAGTGACAGCCGTTTAGGATTTTCTCCGGAGTCTCGATCTTTGAAATTATCCACGTAATCTGCAGATTCCATTATGTATACCACTCGTAAATTAGACTGTAATTGCATTTAGATGTATCGTTTTTAAATGTAGGTCAAATATTGTGTCAATATAAAAATGATTTTTTGTCAGTTATATAAACATATTACTTCAGAAAGAATGAAATGAGGGATAATTCACTTTTTTTAATAAGTGGCTCAATTTTCCCTCTTTGTAGAATGAAATTTTGCTACGAGAAATTTAGAGAGTATGATTTTGAGTATGATTTTGCAATATAACAGTTCACAGCAACCAATGAAGTCATGAAATTATTTACATGATTACATATTTATTTTGTTCCCTCAGTGATTCTTATGGACATTTTTTTCTAATGAAACGATGTCATTATTACGAAATCGGATATTTGTAATAATTTAAGGGCACAATTGTATTTTCAATTTCTAAAATATATATATATATATATATATATATATAAGATTATTTATAGTTTAAAAGTGAATTCGAGATATAAATTTTCGACAAAAATTACAATTATTATAAAAATAACATCATTTATCTTAAAGTTTTCAATATAGATATTTTTATCAGATGTATATATAGATGATTTACAAAAGTAATATATAATAGAGCGGAATAAATAATATGCACAACGATTCTACGAAAGGTTTAAAATATTTTAACTACGTAAACGACCTGTCATAACAGAATAATAAAATGAAGTATAGAATTATAGTCGGTCAGGATTACGAAATCACCTGAATATATGCCCGTTCTATGCTTCGTAAAGTATGCAATCTTTAGAAATGTTAAATATGAAATAAGGAAAGCGACGGTAAATAAATAATTATACATATAAAAAAATATAAATAAATTAATAAATAAGTATATATATATATATGAGGCATTCTTTGTGAATGGGAGACCCCATGATCCCCAGAATTCATTTGCTCCAAAAAATTGTTTGCAAGAACAAAAATTTAGCCAAACCTGTCTACTTTCGTTTGCCGTTGGGCGCTTTTGAAAATTCAAAATGGCGGCACGCCCACACTCCAAAATACAGAAAAACTATTTTATTGTTTTCCTATCACGTGCAAAAAATGTATTATAGCGTATAATAAGAATTATTTTTGTTCAAAATTAATTGAATTTTTAATTTTCGTCCGCTATTTTGAGTTCGCCATCTTGAATACCCCAATTTATATTACGCAAATTTAAAGTAGTAACGATTTTGATGACAAAAATAATTCTTA
>JAPYZR010003865.1:0-13348 GCA_030522945.1 Trichopria nigra
AATTAGATATTGACATAAGGTTCTTTAATAAAAAAAATATAAAACAATTTTTTTCTTATTGGAACTTGAGAAATATGGGTGAGCGGTATTAACCGCTGACCGGTACAACCCCCGCCTCCCCTAGGCAGTCACTGTATGAGACAACCCCTTCTATGAAATATTTGTGAATCGTTGAGAAGTAAGACAAAATCCTTCGAGTACGCTTTCAAGTATTGACCGGCAGAAAGGGCCGTAATATATAAAAAAAAAAAAAAAAAAAAAAAGTATTGACCGGAAATTTTAAAGTTTGCGCTCGGGGCTCAGTACACGATGATATTTCAAAAAATGTATTAGTATATTCAATTTTTAATCGTTTCATGAAGTCTACATTGCTACTATTCGCTTGCACTAAAACTGTCTGTCATGTAAAGCTACTAAATTAATTATACAATTTTCATTTGATGAATTTCACAGGTTCGAATTGGCAATAAATATTCATAGTCATTTTTTATTATTTGTAGTCAGTTTCTATGGAATTAAAAATGTACATATAGAGAGATTAATTGATGTTTAGATTGTGATACCTGCACCATTTTCTTCGTCTCATAACAGATTGCGTTTAATCAAAACACTTAAATTTCTAATATAGTCTGTCTCTTACACGTTGGATATTTGACATGGTTAGTTGAATTTATGTCCATAAATAATGTAGTGCTGATGTTTATTATACCTACAATAATAAACACATTGACATTTGCAATTGGTTGCAATGGCACATATCCAAATTTCTGACGAAAAGCACGTTTATATAATAATCAATTCAAGAGCAATTTCGATTTCTGGATGCAGAGTACGCGTCAAGAATAGTTAGATGAACTTTGTGCTCTACTCAGAAGTACTGAGAAAATTGGTAGCACAATATTTGGATCAATCTGGTCGAGTCAAAATTCAAGGTTAGTCAAGGTCAAAAGTCAAGGTTAGTCAAAATTGATAGGCGGGCTAAGTAGGAATGTGCATTTCAAGTAGAAATTGAGCGATTTATCGCCAAAATCTGGTAATCCCGTTGATCGTTCACTTGAAGAACACGATTGCAAAACGTGTCAATGTTGAATTTTACTGAAGCAATTTCCCAATACTTTTTAGCAACTGAATATAATCTCCACTGCACTTCAAGTAACATTCTCATAATATGCTGGTTATTTAACTCGAACTGTCAGTGTATAAAAGTAAATTGCTCCATTCGATTTTATCTAAGAAGAGAACAAATTCAACCAACCAATTAGATAAAAGCAAAATACAATAATAGAACGTGGCAGGTTTAAAATATTCAAAAGTGAAACCAACATTTTTTGTGTTTTTTCCTAATAGCATATTAAACACGACGGTTTTGTGGTAACTTGAAACTATAATTTGCATCATTAAGCCTAATTTCTTTACATTTGTACCATGTCGTTTACAAATAACCATTTACATATCAACCTTTTCTATCGAAACATACATCTAATTTAGATGCGCTTCTCTCTAAAATACGCCTCGCGCACACCGAGCGAGATTTCCGCGTTTTCAATGCCGCTGCTTACATTCCATTCGTGCTCACCCTTGAAACCTCTCGCTCCTCGGGTCCAAAAAAACCTAATTACACTCTTAAGCTGATTAAAGCGAACGAGGCAACTTGCCTAGTAGTAGACGTACTCTTTCGCCTCATCATTAGCACATAACTTTCTCGGAAGGAACACCGGGGTATAAACATCGTTCCTCGACTGACAGATCGAAGAAAGCATTTCCAAGTGTACTCCGATCGCGCTCGTGCTCACCAGTAGTTAATTATGCGCACGCTCGCCACCTTTTGCGCACTGTTCGTGCGCGTTCCTATGTCCGAGAGGTCGTTCGTGGAAGCCGAGTGAAACCGCGACGAAACGATGAACAACATCGTGATAAGCCCCGTTGCTCTGTGCGGCATTTTTTCGCGCCGGGCGTAACTGCCGACCGCCTTATTATAGGCGCATTTCCCTATGGCATAGGAGTAATTTCTCTTTATGCAATCCAGGCAAAAGAATCCTTCCACGTATCCATATATAATAGATATTTCCTATTGTCCAGCCGGAACTCAACGCGGCGCGTTTCCTCCGCGTTTTTAGTGCGTGCCTCGGTAGGCGAGCAGCAATAAGAGGAACGAGAAAAGAAAGCCAAAGAGGCCGGGGTGTGTTTCGTTTTCGAAACGATCGGCGACGTCGTGATGCGTGGCAAAATCGATTAATCATCGTCGTAAGTGAGTACAACTATACGACGATGCTATCACACAAGTGAAAGTCCGGGATAAGTAATCCTGATGCGGAGGCAAGCGCGGCTGAGATGACTGACTCACGACAGAACAATAGCCACCGAGGAAGAATATATCTCGCTGCTGCTGGCTGCAGACGTACTTGCGAGGGGAAGAGAGACCGAAGACTCATTGGGCAATTGAGGCAATTTGTTAAATGCGTCGGGGGTCCAGCGTACGCGAGGAAGCTGCCGAGTTATCTTCCGACGACAACAAGTACCAACTCGGATAAAGGGGCACGCCTCGTTATCGTATCTCGCTGCGGCACGAGATTCATCGTCTCGATGAAGACGACGTCTGAGCGCCGGGGAGCCACTTCGTAGTCGAGATTTCCCACAGTCGCGCGAAAACCTCTCCCGGCAAAAAGCGACTGCATTTATGCACCAGAAAAATACTTGGAATGTAATTACTTCTAAAAAGGCGAATGGCATTCCCCTACTATTGTCTGTGATCGATTGTGCGTATAAAGGACTTTCTCGATTTCTCGTCGATGGGATGGTGAACTGAAAAGCCGCGGGAGCATCGTCTTCTCGGCGAGTACTTTGTTTATTGCCTGTTCATCACTCCGCGTGGTTGAGTGGGATAAAAAGCCAAGCCGGAAGGAAAATAAAGGCCAAGCGAGCCGGATCGTTTTAAATCAAATCGCGTATAATGTACGAGCGGGCATACGAGGAAACGTAATTGCTTTGGGTAACCGCGTCGTCAAATTGCCCGGGTGTACGCGGACGTTACCGGCTGCCAGGATAAATCATATACACAAGAAACGTGTTGGGCGCGTTCTCGTGCCTGGCGGAAAAGCTCCAACCGGCCGCGACGAAGTGGAAGTTCCGCTTTTCTTCGGTGTGTTATTGCTGAGTTTTAAGGCGATTTGAAAGAGCGTTGATAAAGTTCGGCATACGTTTCATAATTGCGAGTTTTTTGAAGATTTCGCTAAAACGGTCACGGATGGGTGTACATTGGAAGGAAAATGTTTTCTTTTGAAAGAAATTAAAGGAAAACCATTGATTATAAAGAGAAAAGAGGTTTAAAATAGATGCACCGAGAAACAAGTATTGTTGGTGCAACCATACTATGGTTGTATTAACCATGTAGATAGTTGTATCAACTAGAAGAATGGTTATGCTAACTATAATATGGTTGTCCCAACAAAACTTTTTTTTCGTGTGCCAATTCATTTTAATGTAGCTGAAGTTCAGAAATAGTATCTTCATATGTATGACTCTATAATTTTAGTTAAAACCAGGTGATAATTGGAGACTCAGTCGTTAAAGTAGCTGTTGAATATCGACTCGGGATACATATGCTGACTATTTACTGCTAAAATTTATTAGAATTTGAATGCTGACAATTTAACGGATTATTTCACCTAGATAATGGGACGAGCACTACCAAAGTTTTACATTTTTGTGTCATAGTGATTCCATTTATGATCAATGCGTTATAACATTCAAAATTGTTGATTGGGCAATAAATGAACTAACTTACTATTAATATCATAACTAACGGAATTCATTTATTACCTCGATATTATACATCAATCAATGCCCGGAAAAAGAGAAAGAGATATGTATGAGAATAATTCATCTCACGCAAACGCCGCCGGTGTTACCCTTCGTTCTTCAGGGTTGTAGTTTCAATCCTGGTATTATCATGGCCCACGATTGGACGGAGGGTTGAATAGACCACCATCCTGGCAGAGAAGTGGCGAGATCGGTCTTGAACTACAGGATAGGCTTAGGCCGATGGAATATATGACACGGTTGATCCCAGTGGTTTGGTGGATGACTGAATCCTCAACAGGATGATTAAATCCTTATATCGAAGATGCAGGGTCTCTGGCTGAAGAGGCACTCTCGGCCGAGAACTAAGGACGAGGCCTTGTGCTTTTGAGGGATTGATCGACCTGATTTTGCACCCTACGTGAGTTAATAATTGATTGAAGTCTCCATTCATGAAACACACATCGAGCATCGTTCTCGCCTTCTCCTTCAAGTTCAAACCATGGGCCAACAACAGACGTACAACATACTGACTCTGTTTGGCATTATCTTCCTTGCGATGGGCCGTCTCTCTTCACTCTTGCCGACAATAGCCGAAGCACCTATCCCCCTCTTTTTCTCTTTCTCACATGATTATCACGGACGAGACCTACCTACCTCTTTCCCTCATACATCTATCGCGAACCGTGCTACAGCGTCAATAAATCATACACACATATAGCCACAAAAATGTTAACACTGGCTCGACAAATTGTTGTCAAGGTATATCATCAGCTCAATTCATTGTCCTGAGAACTAGTAGATTTCATTTCAGATATTACAAGATAGTCTTAATCGCCAATGTCGTGTATGACTTCAAGTATGATGAAGTGATCTGGTAGACGCTTGCCTAGTTGCAAGTGGTTTTATCGTATGCGCCTGGAGGTATTCGGAGGCGTACATCTTCTATTCTTGAGAAATGCATTGGCTAAGTATCAAAATATAAAATTAATCAACTAAAATAAAACTTAAACACTCGAATGGCAATTACAAATTGTAATTTGTAAAAATTGAGAAAATAAAAAAAAAAAAATGTTTTACTGAAAATGGAAAAATATCGTTGAAAGCAGGTTTCAAGACAGACGAAATTGCACGTTCAGAGGAAAGTCGTGAAAAGAAATTTTAGTATAAACAGTACGAGTACATTCTTGGTCATTAAACGGCTAACTCTTGCAATAATGCGATAATGATATACCTGCATGTAGTTATCAAAACGCCTACTACCTGTAGGTAGAAAAGTAGTTGCGACTGAGAAAAATGTGTTCAATGTCACTATCATTTTTCTTAGCGTTGAAATACGGAAATATAAGATAAGCCGTGTCTGATTGATGCAAATCAAACAAGAATAACGATATAGTCATTTCCTTAACAGGTGTGATATTAGCAATCGACCTCGTGATAAGAGTGTCAATTAAATTCAATTATTAATTTCTTTACAAGTCGTACAGATTGACTCAGTACGGGCTGGTGACATCCAAATTGTCACATACATAATGATCTGGTTATTGGAAAATATTTCAACGATCTTTTTTCAAGTGCTTACATGATAACCTCATCCACACATTGTTGACAATCTACAAATTGAATGGAATGCTTTTCTCGACGAATCCCACGATAAAAACATGGAAGCGCATTTAAGCGGAGGATTATTACTAGAGGATTATTCGGTCGTGATGTCGGAGTAAAATTTTTCTCCGAGACTCGACTGGCTGCAGGCCATGTGTGGTTAGATGGCGTGCGTGAAACTAATTCTTCATTCGCTGCACTAACAATGAGCGACAATGGCCATCACCGAGGGTTCACTTTAAAGCTATTGTCTCAGCTTTAAAATATTCCTTAATGATCCGTTCGCTTGCAAAGGAGAAGGATCCGTACGTGAGATAGGATGAGGTGAATCTACTTACAAAAAAAATTCACTTTATGTTCCATTGAAAAGGAAGTGCGTTCTCGAACGTGACCATGTTTCAAGAAAAATTGAATACGCGCATTGAACTTGCACCGTAGTAAACTTTTACTACGCCAAGTTAATAAACGTTTATAATTAACTGGAATAATGCATGCAGTTACGTAATGCGAATATGAGTAAAATAACGCATGACCAAAATGGGATTTGAAGACGAAATTCCACGATTTATTACATCCACCATATCCTTCCCATACATTATTAAAGTTACATAGTCTTGCGGTCGTAGCTGCAACAAATAATACTACAAAACGGCCTAGCGTAAAAAATAGGGAGTGTACCGGCGCAGTATAACCGACAACTTGTTTTACCATGCCTTACGGTGACATGCAAGCTCGGCGAGTAAATCAAAGCTGTTCCGATGTTCACATTTAGCTCCATTTTGTAGCGTTAAACGAGTTTATCATCTTTACGGCGCTTATTACGGGCGTGTAATAGATGCAACTCTGACATGACAAAAATTTACGGTCTAAAGGAAAAATATTGTGACATAATCCGTAGATGAGATAAGTCCATCAACATGAGATAAGTCCATTTCAAAATAACAGATACTGAATATATTTTTGTTTTATCCTCTAAACAAATTGTCCATTTCATTACAATCCTTTGTAGAAAATAATATGTTAATCATTGTAGGCCTGCTGTGCAGTATAATAGAATATTTACGTCAGTGAACGTAATCGTGTATAACGCATAACATTTTTTATAAAAATGATTATTACATTATAACAGTTTAATTTAAATCACTTAGTAATTTTTGTGGATCATCAAATAAATATAATTACATAATAACAAATTAATAAGTATTAATTAAATCTTAAGTGACTTGAGAACTGATCTCGTTTTTCTGCATACGTGTGTGACTTTTTACATAACTTTACGTACCTGAAATACTATAGTGCCTTCCGAGATAGACGCTGTTAAGATTACAAACACCATTTATCTCGGTGCATTGAAATTTAACTTTATAGTACAATATTTCTTGACTCGAAAAGTGATAACTCATGTTTATGCATCGGGGAATTGTACAGAGATAATCGCACAAAGGAAAAATAAATATATAAGTACATATAAAAACAACAGAGGCGGCGCTCTTACCTTGGCGAAATAGGAAACCATCTCCGCAGAATGCACAACGCTCTGTTTGTGTACACCGTGTCTGAAAACCAAAAAAAAAAGAAAATCATTACGTGGTCAACCACGCCTATTATAAATTCGTTTCGATGGAATATAAAAGAAAGTTTATTCGTCACGATGTACCTATTGTACGAAGTCATCTCGAAATATAAGCGATCAAAAGTAAAAGTAATTGCCGCTTAAGGTATCAAGCGATTCGTTCGTATCCAGAGGTAAACGGAAACGCGCGCGATGCTAACTTTAGTTCGCGTCTCTAGAGATTGCATCATGATTAAATTACGATTTAATCCGATAAATGCAGATGTTGACAACTGCCATGCGTCGGATAGACATCTTCGCTTATTACGCTACGGCGGAAAGCGTTAAGGGTGAAAGGTGAATTTTTAAAAACGTACAATGTGTCAAGTTGACAGGTTAGTTTAGACAGTTTAGACAATTTATCTGAATGCTTTTACGCAACAGTCCGTCGCGACACGGAAGTAACTTTCCTAAACAAAATCGTATATATTGTGTAAAGTAAAGGAGGAAAAGGACACGATGTAAATAACGAATAAGATGACCGTATACGGTATATGAAATTATCAAGCGTTAGATGTATTCCCGCGTCGTACCACACGAAAAGTGTAATGCGACGGACGTACGTGCGCAACATTTCAAGACTTTGAATGATAAATCTCCTAAAACGAAACGATTTATATTCGCGGCTTACAGGTGTTTTTCCTCTCTTTTTGTCTAACGCTAATAGAATAGAGGTGTGGAGAACATAAAAGCGTCTGCCGCTACTGTCTGAGCGTGTAGAAGGCCCAAATAAATGAAAGGCGAAAGTTTGATCTCAAATCATTCGTCTAATCCAGTCAACGAATTTCCATAATTAAATAAGTCTGGAAAAGTCTTTTCAATGGGGTTTCTTTTTCTACGGCTTTGTCAGTACCTCATGACAACGGATATATAAAACTGTCGAGTGGAATTTAATTGTGCGCAACTGTAAGCGGAAAAACGCATTGTTATTATATATTGTCATTATATTTCAATTTTAGTTGTTCCAGGAACTCATTCATTATTTATGTATTCTTACATTATGAACACCTCTGGACCTTTGTTTACGGTAGCCTTAGATGCAATCGTGAAATCTGAGATGGTGCAAAAAAATACGAACAAAAGGAATTCGCAATATTCTTATGCAATATTAGACTATTCTACAAAATTTGAATAACAAGAGAAAATACTTCAGTTTGTTTCAATGCAAAATGAAAGCGTATTTAGGAGAAATTAATGCCATGATTAACATAGTGATGACAGGTTTTTATTTTTTATCTTCTCCCTTGTGCTTTTTGGTATTTGTAGAAGTATTTTTCATTTTCTGCATTCGTGTTTTTTAGAAATCATTTATTATTTTATAATTTATTGAAATTTAATGTAATCAAAAAAATGTTTTGAAATTTTGTATATGATATGAATATAAAAAATAAAAACGAATTTTAAAATAATTATACCTCATGATTTCTTGACAATTTAAATAAAATAGATTATTTTTCTGAAAATGTAAATTATAAGCTACTTTAATCAAGAAATAAACACAAGTGTAATTGAAAATAAATTTATTAAAATAAAAGTAGTGTCGTAATTTACTACATGTTTGTTTGTCTTTAGTTATTGTCGAAATTTTCTTTTCAGACTTATGATATTAGATACGCCACTATACCTACCTTATTATTGTTTACATGGCTGGCGAATTAATAACACTAACACACTAACAAGCATGTAATTAAGTTCAACTTCCACCGATGGGAACCCCTTTTTATTGTTACTCGTAAAATTGAATTCTGAATACATACCACATTATAATACAAATTTGCTATCTTCATGAAATTGAAAGCAGTTTTAAAACTGTTTATTCATGGTATAAAATGAGAACAGTCGTTAATAAGGTCGTTCACGATTTATAAAATAGCTTTATTTGTACTTTAATGTATAAAAGTATACCGTCGTGTAATGTTATAAAATTGATTATCGAAATGTAAATTCCAAAACAATCGGTGCAATGAAATACTCTATTTTATTTTATTATTATTTATTCTATTTTATTGACAGTAAATTCACTTTCTGTCTCGTGCAATGTCATGCTATAATGTATTTCAGGGATACCTTCTATTATATAAAGAGAAAATTCGCTGATCGTATGCTCGAATGAATGTTGAATAAATGATGTTTTTTGTTGCTATTGTTAAATTTCCATTCTGTGGATTTCGAATTTTTGCTTTATGTAATTTTCAATTTTACGTCTCTAATTGTCTTATATTTTTCTTATACTTTTGTGATAATATATAGATATTTCGCAAAATCCGCATATTTATTTATTTTTTTAACAAATTTTTTTTTACAAACAACGAGTGAAACAAACTATTTTTTGGGATGTTTGTTAAATTTAAAAAATTGTTGTATTGACTTTATACGACTGAATTAAGTAATCTTTAAATTATTAATTTTTTATGATATTGAAAATACCCCAAGTACGATAATATATATATATAATTAAGATTTATCTATTATCAAGAAAATTTATATCCTACTGCCAAATTAATTAAGAATTTTCTATATTGAATACTAGTTATTCAATACCACAATACCAGGATGTACCACAAAATACTCCCTTTAAGTAACTTACGTAATGAAGTAAACAATATTTATGAATCTGATAGTTTGTAAATGTTCCCTACTTTTTTCAAATGTTAATGGATTTACTACAAATGCATGATATTACATAATTAATTAATTCAAATATGAAATGTATATATTGGAGAAAATTATCTGTTAATTATGATAACAGACCTAATTACAAATTATTATATACTCGCGATATGACACATAGTCATTTTGTGGCTATTCATTAATATCTTACAACCGAATATTATATGTCCAACGCAAATAAACGTTTAAAATAATTTGCCTTCGATGATACACGTTTGAATATCACTTGCAGACCTTGATATTTCGTTCTTATAATAATTCATTAGAATATAATTATGCTGGGTAATCTCATAAAAAATAACGATCCTAATCAGATATTATATATATATAGCGGTATTTTGGCTGTATTCACGTATTCTTAATATCACATGTTTGGAGGTAATACCGGAAAGTGTTATATTTCCTTATTATTTAACAATTTTTCAAATACAAATTTGTCGTGTATGATAATATGTATGATATGTATGATGATATATATCTATCATGTATTCTTGTTAAGAAAAAAAAAAAAAAGAAAACATGATGTCTTTTCTTGAATCACAAATAATAATTGTGATAAAAATCAATTTTTCAATTAAATACTTTCTGACTTGTTGTCAAAACGTTCTTATATAGTCGTGAGTTTTAATCATAAAATTTGATACTCTTCGTGTTCAACTTTTCAGTCAGTTAAGTCTCAGGTTATACGAATGCTTTCTCGTGAACCGCTCTGTGTAAAAACACGCGACGAACATATGTTCAGTGAAAAAAAACTATAGATATTACACTACGGCTGTGAATTGAAGGCCTTGAATCGACTTTCTTCAAACAATTTTTCTGATATTTATATGATTCATCCCATTAATCGGTTCATATTTGTGCAATCCAACGAATGATGTACATATATAATGTACATCAGACAGTTAGCAATATTGTGATATCAGAACAGGCTAAAAATAGCAATTGCTCTATTATGATATAAATTTCAAGGCAATTGATACTGTTTAAGTATATTCTGTATAATTTGTCAACAATGGATTTAATGCCTTGATGCATCCAAATTACATCATATTAATCGCATTTGCATGTATTTTATATTTTGACCAGTATACGTGAAAAATAATGAACGGGCACAATTATAAAAAAGAAATGCTAGTTTTGATGGTAATTGTGAGGATAGAATGAAGTTTTAGTAACATTTACAGTAAAGCATATGATGATTGGAGCTATTTCAGTTAAAAAATACTTCTTTTACAAACATTTTAAGACCAAATGGTTCTAACTGCACTATTTTATATATATATATACGCAAGATTTAACGTGTAAAGAAATAAAAATTAATTAATTAATCAGTCATTAAACTAAATGAAAAATAATTAAAATGCCGACGTTTCGATCCCAGTCGTGGATCCTCTTCTGAAAGCAAAATAAAAATAAATAAGACTTAATGTGACATGTGTCTGAATAGATTTAAGAAATTCCAATTGAAAGAACGATTGAAAAAAAGAAACATATTGTGCTTCAAGGGGGGAAAGTAAGGTATTGCAAAGAAGGCATTGCGCATAATTTCAGTAGTAGTCAAAGGATGCGACGAGCCGAGGTTTATCGAAAACGGCAGTTGCACTTTGCATGACACAATATGATATTCATATGTTTCAGTTAAGGAAGTAACTTCATTTTTAATGACGAGGGTTTTTAAACAATCGAAAAATAAATTTAAATCTTGTCGCAAATAAATAGCAGAGCAAAATCGATGACATATCTTAATTGATGTGATACCCGAAGCATTTTCACAATTTGATTTGAAATTTAATCACATTTTGAATATAATATCTGTGATCGATAAAAAAACCAGGTAACTTCAATTTTTGAAAAAATTGAAAAACCACAAAAAAAAAACAGGATAGATTTTTTGATTTATAATCACTCTGCCAGATCGAAATTTTGATTAAGTATCGCATTTCAGAGTGATTTAGAAATAAAATTTGACGTGGCCTTGACATGGACATGAAAGGCTCCCAAAGCCTGACACTCGCGAGGCCAGGTCAATTTTTCGACCAGGACAATTTAGGCAAAACCACGTTTTTTAGAAAAAAATCAGATAACGTACCCTATAATATCTAAAAAGAAGCCTATTTTATTGATATTTAAAAAGGAGTGACAAAATTAAAAAAATCGTAGTAGCCTTAGACTTCCGCAAAATCAGCAAATTGATATTTATAAAATATTAGGTAACTCCACTTTTGCCTAAAAATCAGGTAATTGACCTGGATTATCGTTTTGGACTGATCTAATAAATTGCATAATGCGACCTGAACTATAAGGCGAAACAAATAAAAAAGTATAAGCAAAATATCTGAAACTATAAATACGTTTTGATGGTGATTTCAAAATAAATAATAATTCCTTGCTCTAAAAATGAACAAGAGCCATGTCGAACTCTTTCGTCATAATCTACGAATCAGCTTCTGACAGAACAAAAAATTATAAGAAATAATAAAAGAATTTTTCGACTAATCAAAGGCCAAATCGTACATATTAATAGTAGTAGTGTAGTAGTAGCAGTTGTAGTAGTTGTATTTCATTCAATGGGCAAGTGGATCAAGAAACAGGTCTCTTCCGGTCTCTCGTGTTCCTTTCAATTTTTCTCATCATCGTAATATATTTCCATTGGTACTCGTCAGAGCCATTATTTAATGCCATAATAAGGAAAAGCCTATAAGAAACAATGGACATTAAAATACGGACATCTAAGCATATAAATCGTTTAAACTAATGACGGTACTGAAGTTTGCGAGCATCACGTGCAGCTCAACAAGTCTCATCCAGTCCGTGAACATCCCGAAATCCAGGCCGTATTTCATGCAATGCTCTCCACAACAACGACCCTTTTCACGAAGGCTCGCGCCGAACTCTCGCGGCCAGTTATAAAAAAAGGCACGCGCAGCTATTCGAATTGGTACAATGCCGCCTCTGGTCGGGTTCGTCCTTCGAAGGGTTTCGTTTATATACAAGGGGCCAGCCGACGAGCGACAACACATAGGAAACCCCTCGACCGCATTTTATAGGCAGTGACTCGAACGGACCGAGGGTACAGGCGGGGGCAGCAGCGGAACATCCGTCGACGGGGGATCTCGAGTAGGAAAGCGAGGGAGGGGACGACGTAAAAGAACCGTCCATGAAACCGTGGCTCCGTATTCTCTACACACACGTAGTCGCGGCGTGGAGCGCGTAAAGAGCTCCGGTGTTTCGTAGTTTTGTTCGAAGCCGAGTCCGACCGAAGCGGCTCACTCGGGTGAATACGTATTCGCTCGGCTAACGTTTTCCGTAGGCACCGGCTGGCGACAGCCGGCGCGGCGAGGGTACCGCCAGAGTTTGCTGCTCCATGACCACCGGTGCACGTTTCGTTCCCGACGATCCGGACGCAGTGCTCCACTGCTACTTCGCATCGAAGTCTCTCCCCTAGGAGAAATCCCGCGGAAAATGCCGGGAGCGCGTGACGCGATTCGCGCGCATCTTCCGAGTGGTGAGTTCCGCCGAACCGTGTTGCAGTGACGAGTGCCGAAGTTGTAACAAAACAAAAAGAAAATAAAAGCTTAAAAAAAAAAAAAAAAAAAAACCCCCGCCCCCCCCCCCCCCCCCCCCCCCCGACACCCACCCCCCCGCCCCCCCCCCCCCCCCCCC
>JAPYZR010003866.1:0-13765 GCA_030522945.1 Trichopria nigra
TTTTGGTGACATTTTTGAAAAATGTTGTATTACAATTTTTTGAAAAATGTAAAAAATTTACGAAAAATTCTGGTATATTCTCTGATGAATTCTAAGTATTTTTTATTCTTGGTTTTAGACAAATTCTGAGATCATATTATGAAAGAGCACGATATTTTACATGGGATATCATGTATCTAATTTTTTTTTTGGCATACAGGTAGCGTACAAAAAAACTGGATGAAAATGCGTAGAGATTTGACGACATTCAGGACTTAATGGGTTAATTCAGTTATTGAACCAAGTCCCAGTTAACCTCTGACATGTTACCTTGGGTTTGTTGAAAATGCAAGTCAGATCTGCCTAAAAACTATGGTCTCTAACTTAATAGCTTTTTAAACTTTGCTGACGTTCTATAATACATATTTAAGTACTTCATACTTCTGAAAATTGTATTTTTTATATGTTCTATTCCATATTTGTTATATCATTTCGTGAAGAGCCCAGTCCGTAAATTTAATAAATAGATATTTATCAATTATTATGTAATAGTTGTATTTCTCATGACCAAGGAAATGACACCTATAAAGTTAGAAGCAAAACGTTACACGAAGTATTTCTTCAAATATTTGCGACTATTTTAGGAACGATGCTTTTTAAAACAATATTGGAACCATTAAACAATATTCTGATATACAATATAGAGCAAATTACATTCTTATTTAAATCTTCTTTTTATATTGCCAAGCGTGGTATATAGTGCAGTCATCCAATGCGACTTGGAACGAATAACATTTTTCTTTCTTACACGACACCACTTCTGGGTCAAACATCCGACGCGATCGTTTCGTTTTCAATCTAGAGCTCTGTTTTATCGATCGCACGATAAGAAAAATGCTGTCGTGACCACGTGAACTGAGAGCGAAATGGGGCTAGGAATGAGGTACCCTCGATACAGCGGTAGAAAGCCACGCGGGTGTTCTCATAACGTGCGAGTCCCCTTATCTCTTCCCTAGCTCGGTGTAACCGAACGACGGAAGTTCGTAATATTACGTCCTGCCCCATCTAGAAGGATTTCTCTGAACCATTTATTTCATCCTCCGGTACCATTGAATCCGGATCGGCGGAATATTGCACACTCGTGGAGCTAAACTACCCCGGCGTAGGTTTATTCGACAAGCACCTGGAACAGGATCTTGCGGATATATTCATGCGAGTTTGAGCCCCGCGCTGCAAAGACCTATTGGGTTAAATCGATAAAGTTCAGCAAAAAGTGAACCGATCGGGTTTCCATTTTACTGAATTCGTCACTGACGTCGATTCCTTAGAATTCCATTTATATATACTCTTACTGTTTTTTTACACCGTAAGTGGTACTGAGATTCAAATGCTTTCGTTTTTCTCTAATCGAGGGAAAATTTCAGTCATCAATTTGATGTTAGCGTGTTGGAATAACAGATGTTATACGCTATAAAGGGCGACCATCAATTGCTAAACGTTTTTATACTTTTTATAATCAAACCACTATTATTATATATTTTATTAAGGGTATAGCTTTTTTCACAGAAAAATTTATTAGAATAGCTCAAACTTTTTATACATTATTCAAGTGTAGAAGTATACAAAAAATTTCTTTTTACATTTCTTCCCTCGTTTACGGCGTTAAACTTGAGGCTGCTGGGGTAGCCCGCCATGATTATATCTTGAGTAACAGAAACGTCTGAAACAAATTTTGGATAAAAAATTGCGGACTTTTAAAGTTTTCTATTTACGGGATGGAACTACATATGTTCTATATAAACCCAAGTTGAAATTGTTCATATTTTTTTGACGTCGTACGGTATCATACACAATTACCTAATGCTCGTGCATTTTCTTTCTTTCTACCTTTTTTTTTTACTTCCGAGTGGCTATAAAATTCGAACGATGAAATTAATATATATGAAATCGTTTTTTTTTTTAATCAGTCAAGGCTCGAGTATCCTCAGAGATGAAATTTTATCCCAGTTCATACTTTTTTTAAAATTTCCATAGGATGATTTTATCTGCCACTTTGGTTTTGTAAAATATATACTTTTACAATATAATGTCGTGATAAGCCGTAGAATAAATATAGAATAATGCAAAATTGAAAACAAAAACAATCTCTTTATATTTTTAATCAATTAAAAACTGTAACGTTTTATATTTGATAAAACAAGAAAAGGGCTGCGTGCATTTTACTTCCCGCATTTATAAATCAATAAAAGTGTGAAAATTTTGTAAAAATTGAAACAGTTTTTTTAAACAATGAACCTTTTAAAATTGTTTTAAAGTGCGATATAAGTCATGACATCAATATATATGATTTCAATAACTCCATAAACAATTGCCCCTGGTATTTTCATTTTTCATGCGGACTTTTAATAATTCGACATTAGTATCGATTGTTGTAAGTCGGCCGCCAATGGGAATACGAATGGCTTATCGATACCCGAGTACGTACCGAAGAGAATAAGGCTGCGACTCGGTACGCGAAGGAGGTTCGATCCGGAGCTTTCAATCGCATCGTTTATCGCCATTCGATTCACCCCAATTCGATATTCACAACGCGTCGCCCTTTACTCGTTTCCGACGCTGCTCCCTCTTGGCTCCTCTTCGCTCGCCTTTTTTGCCAGAAAGTCTCTTAGCCATTTCACGCCGGAAAGCTTCCTGCTGATACATAGAAAGCTGTATTACCTATTCTTCGTTCTTAAACTACGCCACGCAACCGTGAAAGTATCCCCTTGGATTATCGGTTACCAAGCGGAGGCAAGGTGCGAACGAATCGACTCTATCTGTTAAAAATATCGCGCTGAGAAATTGCATGATGAATACGTGATATTTTTTTTCCGAGGACCTGAAATCGTGCGAAATCATATAGAGGTCTGCAAAAATAATGCGATCTCATCCGTATGAATTATTTGCCGATTCTAGTTTGAAATGGAAAGTCGTTTTTCTTATCAAAATGGTCTAGTGGGAAGTGTCCGAGAAACTCGTGTCTACAATGAATACAAAAAGTATACATTGTATACTTCTCCTCACAGTACATGTTAAAAGTGGTAAATGTTATGTATATATATATAGGGAGAAAATCAAGTCTATGCCTATAATACCGCCAAATAAGTTGAATTGCCCTACAATTATCTAAAAACTATTGTCATTTGTATACCACTACTGTTCTCCTTTTTTTTCATTCCTATGCACCTAACGCCATAAATAGTTCAGTGGTATAGAGGGCTTTAAAAATTACATATTACCAGGAGTGCTGCAATCTTTATTAATTTACTTTGTAAATAAGGTTAGGTCGGTAACGGTTCTACATTAGAACTTCCTTAAAATTAGTTATTGTAATTGATTCATTTGCTACATATTACAGTAAAATACAATAAATTGAACTAACTTTGTTTAATCTTTAACAATTGTAATAATGATATAAATTTTAATCTTTTTGAATTTTACGACTACCCTGTGTGAATGTTCCAATGAAATTATTTAATTCGAAAATTCAAAACTTAATCTATTTAACCTAAAACGACAATTCACCATTAAAAGATGAGGTTGCAATCACTTCAAGAAAACCTTATCTGCTTAAGAGTTATAGATGCAATGATGGAAAAGTAGATTTTATCAACGACCTACCACTGGAAGTATCACCCAAGATTCTTCAAAAGTTAGATCCTGCTGAGCTTCTGCTGAGTTCTGCTCAGAAAAGCCGGATATGGTTGAAAGTTTGGAAGTATGATCCGTAGAGAATAAGACGTGCTTGTTGCCACATCCAGAGCCTGAATCGCAAACTGTTTATGAACTAGTTGGTATCGCGATTTATTATCAATTTTATCTATAATACATATACATTGTTGTGCCCATGCCTTCATTTTACCGTATTAATAATGTCTTCTAAATTACTCCGTCATGCGCATAATTGGTAACATTGATACATTGAAAATAGTAAAATGTAATTAGAATCGTATCGTGAAGATATCAATCATCCCTAAAAATGTTTAAGAAGTGTGCAAATTAAATGTTCGGAAGTATTCGTAAAATGTCGTAATTTTTCCAATATGAGTAGCCAAGGGACTCCTTCGCGGACATTCAAATTCAAATCACGCGTACCGTGGTCGCCAGGGATACGTTCGTCTTGAGGTAGCGCAAAGGAGCAAAAAAAGAAAGGAGATAGCATTGCAGTTGCGAGGTTCAACTCGGATATATTAGCGTCTCCACGCAGTCGACTTAATCCACGTCCGGATTCGTGACATATTACAAAACGCCCTATGAATACTTGTGGCAGCCGTTTTCTACTTTTTACGGACTGTCTTGCCCCTCTCGCCCGCTGTAATCTTAGCTACTATCTACGTGTCTTACCACCCACTCCAGCGGGAGAAAGAATTGCTGCCATAAATTCACATTTGAAATGTTACGAGAAGCCGTTGCGTTGAACAGGCATCGAGGAACGATGGAATTTGCATTTTTCTCCGGATCTGAAAAAAAAGAGAGAATGAATGCATGAGTTAAATGGAAGATTATCGACTAAAGAGATGACATATGTCTTTTAATGTCCTGCTCGTCAGTCCCGATATCGGATATTGACAGATCGGTAGCGTAAAATGACTCGAACTTTATGGACATGAAAGTTCCTTGGCAAAAAATTAACACGATTGATCCGCCAATCGACGGCGTTATTATTAGTGTTGAGCTTAGCCCTTTAACGTCATATTCGGATATGTTTAATGACGCTCTTTTGATTGGTGACGGTTTATAAATACTTTCAAAAACGTGAATTTCATTGGTAGTGATATTTATATTAGAGAAATATTTGTCATAAACGCACCTTTTTAATATAATAATATATGTTACCATTTTATAATATTCTTTCTTCTAACAATGCCATCACTGACAATACATTTGCAGGCTGTTACGACCGCCTCAATTACGACCAGAAAATCAGTCATTCGAAGTAAATATGCAAAACAAAGGGTGATGGCATGTAAATAGATTAGAAATGGTAATAGGCAGTTTAGGATCGGAGATCGCATCTTAAATTATTTGCATTTTGGTCTCGATAAAGATAGTATTAGTAGTAGAAGTTAAATCATTAACACAATATTTGGTACAATATACCATACATTTCATATTGTAAAAACATTTTAACGATTTGAATTTGAAAAGGATTAACATATACTTTGGAAATTCAAATATAATGACAAAACTCGAATGATTAACAAATGAAAACAATGTTTTAGTAATTTAAACCAATATGCTATAATTAGTTCGTATCGTTCAATATTAATGAAATGTTTTCCACAGTGTACCATTTTGAGACTTGAATGAATAGCCTTTAAAATTCCGGAACTCCATAATGGCCCACATGCGCAATAAACGCAAACCCATCGACTTATTCACATTCAGTCGTGTACACTGATTTCAGCCGGACATTATTTCTTATAAAAAAAACGAAAATGATGCAAGCATTTGGATTCTCCTTGCGGTTAGGCCGAGGCAAAAGTGCGTTTGTAGGATCTGAATTGCATCATTAAAAATCTGAGACAGGACGTACGGTGCAAGGCGGGATATTTATGGATTTGTCATCACACTTGGCTTTATTTATATGCGTAACAGCGATGTGTTTATGACTCAATATTATACGAGTGTTTTATGAAATGGTAAATTTCGGAATAAAATACTGGTTTATGAATCATATTAAGTGCAGATGTGAGAGTTTAGTGCCAATTTTTAGGAATATTGCGCATATACACTGCGCAAATTGTGATATACTCGCGAAAGATAGTAAAACACATATATATACGAGTGTAACGTGACGTATACGATGGTATCGAATATAACATGCGAGCGAATTGATAATACAATCCCGTACATGTATATATTCTATGTATAATGCTTTTTATAAAGAATGACAGAAGATTTTTTTATATTAGGTAGAAAAATACACGTACGCGATGAAAAATCTATTTTCTCTTGAAGAAATATAAAATAAAACGCATAAAAAAACGATTTTAAGCTGCGAAAAATAAACGCATACAACTGAAAAGGCAATATAACTGATCACATGTTGGATATATTTACGTTGCGCAGAAGACGACAGCCGAGGACGAATCTGGTGAGCGAGAGGCTTGCATTATTCCGAATGCAATGATAAACTGTCTGTTCAGCTTTTTCTCTTTGACAATCGAAAAAATCTCGAGAATGTTCGTCACACTTTGGCCACCAGCCAACCTCATACTTCTTCAGGTATATATACACGTACGCGTGCTACCCGAATATATACGCGCGCTGTGCGATCATTTGCCTGTGGATAAGCTTCTGTCCTTTGAGAGAAAAACTTTATAGCTGTAACCCAGTGCACTCAGAAGGGGATTGCACGTGAGGTCGTTGGTATCTTTTTCTGTCTACTTGTCGAACAGGCTCAAACTTCTTCGCGTCGTGCATGCGTGTTCTTCTCATGTGCCCTTTGACGGGTGACGGGCGGGTATATACTGCCCCTTTACAAACAAAACCACGTTTTTCTTTCTTTGACGAGCAAAAAAGCAGATAAAAAGCCTTGTGAAACGTTTATTTTCATGAAAATATAAATTTGATTAGGTTGAGACAGCAAAATTTTCGATGTACTGTTAGGACTACGCATTAGAACTTCTATCCACTTTGCATTCGCGCTATACTACAGGTGCATTTTGGTCGATAAAATTGAAAACTTGAAATATATATATATTTGAAAATTGGTTTTCAGGTGTTTTTAGAGTCTCTGAATCTGAATTTGTCGTTAAAATTCAGAAATTCAATATGGCGGTGCCAAATGGCAGTTCAACGTTTCATGAAATGGAATGATTGGTTTTGTTTTTTATATTTTTAATAACACGTCAAATCAGAAACTTTCATTAATATCGAAAGTTTTCTAAAAAACAATTGCTATTTAAAAAAAAAATACGTCATCTAAACCTATGAATCTATACTGCTGCCAAATGGAATAGAATTGACTATCAAATCACTTTGATATGAACTACATTTTATTTACATACTCAAAAATCGACTTTTGGCAAAGATATCGATGCTCTTGGCGTACTTGTGTGGTGAAAACTCTTGATAGGTGGCTTCAAAGAACAAAGATTTGAATTGATAATGTGCACCACATTTGAGTTGATAATTTTGAGGAAAACTTTCTGAATAAAAGCATACTTGTCAGTTCCTTTAGAGTAATTTCGAATATTCTAAGTCTGAAACTAATCTTTTTTAATATCCATAATTTATGGAAATATCACATATACATTAGGAAATATGAATAATGATTTTTTATAAAAATAAACAAGAGAAGTGATATTTGATCAAATGTCCATGTTTCACGTCATAATGAACCTAAAAATTTATTTTTCAATATAGTTATTGAAACATCTTTATAAATAATAGATAGACGCTATACGTTAGGACGAAAATGAAGTACATTATATAGATCTTTCTTGTAATTTTCAAATATTATTTGTCCAGGTTTTAAATTTAAGGAAACAGCAATTATAAAGTGTCATTATAAATTATAAAGTGTATTACGTGATCGAAAACTGCAACTAACGGTAAAATTAATCATTTTAATAAAAATCATTTTCAATTCAGAATATACGTACTTATATTCCGCTTTGAGCAAATAGTCAATTCAACTTGTCAAAGCTGACGTACATCTGTTTGTAGAATTTCCGTATATGCTAATTACTTGTATTTGCCAATGAGCAGTTCCTATAGATGAATGTACCAATAGTCGTTCGAAGAAGGACGGCGATTCAATGTGATGGGGATATACGGTAGCTCTAATTACTCAAGTTGATTTCGATCTCAACCGAAAACGTCGAAATTACAGGATTGAATGATGCGCTGTCGCCTTATCAAATACCATCATTAGAAAATACAATTGAACACGAAATGCGGTGTTTATCGTACTTTTAGTTCTGAAGGGAGTTTTCATACGTGCGTTTTGCTCATTTCTTAAATAGAAGTAATCTGAATTTTAGCGAGTTATAGGAATATGCGAATTTCATTATTCTCAGCGCATGGCAACCACCAAAACAGTTTCTGCTGGAACTCATACTGGAATGCTCGTCAGCGTCTTGAGCATCCTCGTCAGTTCGATTCGTCTTTCAACTTTGACGTTTCGAGTTTGACGCGAATGATGCACCAGGGCCCTCTGGGGGCTTTTTCCCTCGAGCTTAACGGTGGGCGAACCAAGTGCCGTTGAGGTCGAAGAGCCGAAAGCCCAGCTGGTTAGGCAGAACACCCGTCCTCTTCACACCAACTCCACCGACCAAGTTTGTCTTGCTCCAGTTCCGCCTCCGAGTGCCCTTGAGGGAATTTCTCTTTCCCTCAGGATGGGGATAGGAGTAGGTGGTGGTGGAGGAGGATGAGGAAAAAAGCAAGCAGGTTGGATGGTTCGCGAAGAGGATGACGGCCCGTATATAGGAAGATACTGGGTGGGTCAGGTATGCTTAAACACTACATCCCCCGAAGACTTGGGCAGCGTTCCTTTTCGACCCTCGTCGTTTCTTATTGGATGCCGAGGAAAACCTGTCTTAGCTCAAAAGAGAGAGAGAGTTTTTCCAATCTTTTTTTTTTTCTAGCTCTATCAGACTTTCATATCCTCCCGTCGCCTCGTAGCGGGGAATCGGGAAATTTATTACGATGTTGTTAATAAGGTAAAAATACTCTACTATTTTGTAAATTTCAATCGAACACCGTCCGAGCGCGATGGGGTTCGCGCTCGGCGCGCTTAACGAGTTTCATTACTAGACGGAGCGTTTAGCGCCGCTAATAACAAGCTGATAATTTCGATTAATTCGAAAAGGCGATATATGGAATGCAATTATTGTGACTTTATTTATCCGGTCATTAGAAGTACCCCGGTAGGTACACGCGCATTAAAGACGTTATTTTAAACGGTTATTTATGACCAGTTGTCTCGGAGGCTGTTTCCTCAGGATATTTTATTACCTTGTCTTTTCAAAGTAAATGAGCAAAGCGTAACTCATCCTCGCGAAAGCTCGCACGTTGGGTATTTGAGTGCAAGTGAATGCAAGTGCCAAGCGGGCGGCAATGAAGAAATTTTTGTTTTCTAATATATTTTGCACGCTTCTTATGGCTGAAAGGCACATGGCGCTTATGCACGTGTAAAATATCAGTAGGCTACGTTTTTATCATTTTTTGTAAGATTGAAATCGATGAGGTGGTTTGGATTTACATCAAAAACGTAATCTTTACTTTAAACTATATAGAAACGTGGAATCTCAACCACCTGAGTTTTCGCGTTATTATAGACACTATTGTATTTGTAAAGAAATACAGAGGTGACCCAATGATGGTCAAGACCAGGAATCGAACCAGGGATTTCGTGGTTGTTACAAAAAATTATTAAATAAACTATATATTTGAAAAAATAGCAAGCGACATCGAGAAAATTTAATTCAAATTTCTCCGACTGAAAAAATACTTAGGTCAAAATAATGGTTGCATGACACCAGTATTATTCGTATTCTTTTTAGATAATAAAGTATTTTTGAAACCTGAATTTTCATTTTTATAAGGTCCGGAATAAAAAAAAAATAATATGACGATGCCCAAAATGACGTCCGAGATAATTTTTTTTTTGTAACTCAAAAAACTATAAGCTTTTAAAAAAAGAAAAGGCTAAGAGTGAAAAAATCTTAAAATTCATCGAGGAATACATTGGAATTTTTATAGATTTTGATTGTCGTGACATTTTGCAAAATATTTCAAAAATAGAGGGTGAAATTTGTTGAAAAAGAAAACAAAATTAAGTATAGCAGTTGGACCTCTATCCATCTGTGAAAATATTGTTTGAAAATATCAGATTTTTCGAGCGTGAACAAAATTATTGCTTTTTATTTTTGAAGATATTATTTAAGGCAAATGCTTTTCCAAAAATTCGCAAAAAATGTCTTAAAAAAAAAAATAATAATAATGTTTTCACTTTTATGAAAAAAAAGAACAACGAATATATATATACTGAAAAAAATTTTGTTATTTTGAAGTAAATATTTACTTGAATTAAGAAATGATTTTCTTGAATTAAGTAAGGTTTACTAAAAAGAAGGAAACATTTTCTTAATTCAAGTAAATATTTACTTGAAAATAACAAATTTTTTTTTCAGTGTATATATTAGCAAATAAACAAAAAGTACAGAACATAATTGAAATTTTTTTATAATACAAGTATTTATAAAAAAAGAAATCGAGAAAAATCTGCATCCAATAAAACATCAAAAAAATATGATTGCAATGGTTATTTATACCGCAGAGGAACATAATGATGAATAAATTGTAAATTGCAAAAAAAATTTGATAACTATTCAAACCAAGTAACCACAATGTGATTTCAAAGAAAAGAAAACGTGCATTTAATTTCGAACTACCTACATATAGGTAAAACTGTTTGGGAATTGGTGTCGAAGAGACATCGCATAAACTCGTATTAAATCATAACTTATAAGGTAGATAGATTAACGCAGCAACCGTCTTCTACATTTGATTAATCGACGAGCAAGATTAATCCATTTATAAAAGCGTCTCGTCTCATACTCTCGATCGTATGAAATATTTTAATAATACACCAGTCACCGTCCTCGTAAATAGATATGGAAATTGCGGCGACCGCGTGCCCGTATTCGCCTTATTGTATATAATTTTGTGGAAAATTTAAATATAAATCGAATCAAAATACTTTTAATTTAATATCCCACGCGGCGCGACACCTATCGGCAAATATGTAAAAATAGCCGCTGAAAAAACGAGATTGCATTGAATATAAATCGAATAATCTTGAAGCGTACGGAAGATGCCGCCGCCGTGATTTGTCGCCGTTTCCCAACAACTACATACGCGCGTCTTTCGAATAGAGAGATTAGGTGGCTGCGGTTATTATTATAACCTGCCGCGCGCGCGGTGATTACGCACGCGGGGCATCAACGCCGTGTAAATTACATGGCTCGCTGGTGAACCTTAAGTCGGTACGGTCGTTATTATGGCGCGCTGCCGACCCTTAGTTACGGTCCGCGCGGTAGCCGGTAGTTCGGGTCCGTGACGTTAAATCATAATGGGAAGTCGGGTCCATTTATGCGGCTATAGTAGCAGTCGCCGGTTCTCCAGCCGGTGACCACTCGCCGTGTGCTGCTGCTCGACCTCCTCGTCGACGACGACGTCTGCTGCTTCATCGGGGGTTCCCCCCCATCCCGGGCTCGATCCGACAGACGTATATAGCCAGTGCGACTTCCACACGGCTACGATTCGCGTGATTAACGCACGGATTAATGGATTAGAAACCACAGGCTAATGCCAGTTAGCGCGTTAGTTTCACAAGGGTGGGCTTCCGACCTCGGGAATCGGTGCAGCGACGCGAGCGTCGTACTACGCTACACGGCTCGTTTCAGCCACGTTACTCGACGGTGTATTTGTCACCGGCAAGCGGCTGCTTTTATTTATGGCCCCTTTTTCGGGGATCGCGCCTTCGCGGCGATTAGGATGGTACTTCTGGTGAATCGTGTCGTTTGATGAAGATGCGCGTTCACCTCCCGGATGGGTTAGCCCATTTGGCGGTGTACCTTAATTACACGTCAATGTATGGCCTTTTCATGCGCAGACCTACAGAAAGTACCAAAATTAGCTGTAGAGTGTACGTGTATATACATATATATATGAAAGTGACTATAGTGCTGCAAACAATGTAATTTTAAATTTCAATTTTTTAGTCAATCGATTGAGCGGTAAAGAGTAGAACAGATTATTTATTTTGTTCAGGTAGCATTCAGAGATATTGCTATTGTTATTGTTAGGTCCGCCTGTTTCGAACGGATACTCCAAATGTTTGAAAAACAGTAAAAATCAATGAATGCAACATAAAACGGTGAACGTATAATGTAACCTGATCGGGGTAACATTTTTCGGTATATATATTACAGCCGATAAATTTCTCAATTTCTGTAAAAATAGGAAACCCATGAAAAAGTCACTTTAACTGGATCAATCGGTAAATCGCCTCCACTTTGAATTCTTATACGCGGCAGTGAAATTCTTATCGGGTTATCTCCACCTATCTTGCACAATACAGACGCCTATAAAACTCGATACTGGTCGCAATTTGTGATGAAGGGCCAACTATTCTCTTACGATCAAGCGGATTGAATAAAAAGGGACGATGCAAAAAGGAGTCAAACTGTAGTCATTGTCCACGCGGGCGAAATAAATTCGCTTCGAGGTGACTATATCCACGCAAGATCGTGACTTGGAACCTTGCCAGTGGGACGTCGTGGTAAATGCACGCACCCCGCGTTACCGTGATGGCATCGGAAAAACGTGGGCATAGCGTCGTCGTCGTAAACGTCGTTCTCGTGGCACTCGGGCGACACTGAAATAGACAAGTACGGCCCATCAAATACGCGGACGCACCGAGTGTGGCGCTGACAATTTATTTTCCCCGTATAACGAGCATGTTTTTATGCGCTCGCACTTATACCAGTGGATACAGATAGCGGGCGTTAAAATTTTGTTACAACTCGTAGACGCGTATCCTGTCCCTTGGCTGCGCTGTAGTAAAAAGAGAACGATTGAACTGACAATGATCCAGAAGAACGAAAACAATTTTAAGAAGGTACGTTATAAAGAATGAAGGAAATGAGGTAAGGATAAGGAAGTGAAAATAAAGAAGGGGATACTGAGAGAATGCACCAGAACCCCGTTGGTAACTCCAGCAACAACATTATTTGAATATGTAAAGAAGTTACTTACTTTATTTTCTATACGTCCGGATTTTAAATGCTCGAGACGTCTACGTTTCATTGTATCGCATAAACCAGGGCAGCTTATGAATTCGTTTGGAAGTTTAGTATTACAAATGTCAAGGAATACGCGAAATCCTGGCGTATACATAGGGAGGTCGGTGTATATCAGTGATCATTGACGAAACTTTTTATATTTTTGGTAGGCTTGATTTTAAGCTTGTATTGATTCAACACATTTTCACACTTTACAGCACTCGTAGTTCGTATTTTACGCCTTGATCTTATTTTATCACTTAAGTGTTCGAATTTACCGCCCACAATACTACAGAATAATGTATACATCTCGGGCGTAAAATCACAATTTACGCCCACGGTGCGTAATGTACTTATTATACGCCTTAAAGGATCCGAATCGTTCTTAACCTTTTGAGGCACAGCGGGACCTTGACGGTCCCATCTGACGTCTTTTAATTTTTCAGTTATTAAAAACGTATTACAGTCTATATACTCGGGCGTTTTGGTTTTTTAGATGTCCAAGACATTAGGGAAGCTAAATGAAACAATTCATTTTCTATATCAGTTTTCAATAAAATGGAACAAAATGAGTATTATAGACGTTTTTGAGGTCGCTGATCCTGAATCTGAAGTCAACATTACAAAAATGGCAGATCCAATATGACGGACAACAATTTTTAAAAATTACTATAATTGTATGAAATTCTATATACGGGGGTTCTTGGGGTTGCTGATTACGAATCTGATCTTAGATTTTCAAACTTCAAAATGGCGGATCCAGTTTTACATTCGTATTTTCCATCTTGGATCTGCCATTTTGAATTTTGAAAATCTAAGATCAGATTCGTAATCAGCGACCCCGAAAACCCCCGAGTACCCAATTTCAGCTCAATCAAGTAACTTTGTACACTTTGTTCAGCCATCTTGGATCCGCCATTTTGAATTTTGAAAATCTAACATCAGATTCG
>JAPYZR010003867.1:0-20344 GCA_030522945.1 Trichopria nigra
AGATTTCCACCAAAAAATTCCCAAAATCGAAGAATCGGAAAAATTTTTGTTGGTGAATTCAATACTTCGCCCGCCTTGCGTCAGGCGAAGTAAAAAGTGTTCAAAAAATTCTGAAAAAGTGTCACCGTATTCTTTCGTCAACTCGAAGAATTTTTTATGTATGGTTTAATTACATCCAGTACAAGTCGAGGATCGTACCAGTGTGGGGCTTTTTCAAAGCAATTTTTGTAGGTTCGCGCACACGGAGGTCAGTGACATTTCGAGCTACATTTACTAAACAATCTGAAAAATGACAATTGCAATCGAATTATTCACTGCATCCAAAAGAAAAAAATAAATGAAAGTTTAGAAGTAAAAAAAGTAAGAAATAAAGAAAAAAAATAAAACGAAGTAAAAAGCAAAGAGGGATAAAAGTAAGGGAGTGGGAATAGCCGAGAAGTATGCCTTAAAAAAAAATTATTATATCAAGAAATGAAGACCAAGCAAACTTGGTGTATAATGTATGATAAATATAATCATGGCATGTATCAACCAACCTTTCCCCTTCATTCTCTCTATCTCTTTCTCCCTCTCTCCCTCTCTCTCTTTGTCCTCCCTAAGCTTCTTCGTTCTTTTTTTTTTTAGAGAGAGAATTATAGTCAAGAAGACGGCAGATTGTACTATTTTTTTCCGTAGATAGTACATGATTAATAGTACGGTACTAGTAAAACTACAGGACTATAAAAAACTAATGGAAACCCACAGTGAAAAGAGAGTAAAGAGAGGGCAGGGAGTGGGAATTCATTAATATACATATTTCATAAATTAATTTTTGTTTATTTTTAAATTCTACGCTTTTATGTCATTTAATTTTGCGTTACTTTTTACAGTGATCTTTGTATTTTACAAAACTAATGATGAAGGAGCAAATTATTTGGGAAAACTGTTATACCTCGGAGATTTATGGAGCTTGGAATACGACTGTTTTTTGGTGCGCTGATCACAAATATTATCACAAATAACTCTGAGACAAAATTAAAATTAATGCTTATACGTATATAGTGTCGAAACTACAAATATATCCTAATATTTCTGTTAAGTAACTCCTGGGGTCTGGTCCACGTCGATATAGTTCCCTATATATTTTTTATAGTTTTCTCTTTTCGCTATTTTTATACCCTGAAAAGAATAATTACTATTATATAATAAAAATGCATAAATGACCAACTTTGATTTAAAGTAGAGATATCAATATAAATAAAAAAAAAATCCACGCCTGGCTTCGTAGCACTCCAGAGACTAATACTTTAATTTCGCTTGAAATATTGTGTGAGGATAATAAAAGTAAAAAATCAGTGATACGCGGAAAAAACCAGATTGAATGAAAAAGAAAGGAAAAATAAACAGAGTATATACGTATCGATCCCGTTTTGCGTTGTCGGGTGCGTACGTATTCAATTAAGGTATAATTCACTAAATTAAATTAAAAATAATACAATTATGTTATTGTTGTGGCGTAATTCAGTGTAATTTTAAAATGTTCTATCGGTTAAAATTATGTAACGAATGTAAAAATTATGTAATAATTATGTAACATTACATCAATTATAATATAACATAAAAATAAATTAATTATAATTCAAATTAATCTAAGTTCAAATTGGAGCTGTTGTAAACGAGGTAATCTTCTTAATATGCATACAAATCATCGTGTGCTTCTATACATAATGTAATTTTATTTGTACTGCTACGTTCGTATCGAGTAGTAATTGTTTACATGGATGTTGTTGGTCCTTTACTAATTACCAAAATAATTAAATGCATTATATGTAATGATTTTATTTAGTTTGAAATTAAAGTTAAGAAATGTCAAAGTCATGTGTTTTTATGGTACCAATAAGTATCAAATATACAGTTCTTTTTTCTGATTAAAAGTAGACCCGCAGAAAACTGATTTTTTTTATTAGCTTCTTTTCTTTAGAATTTTATTTTCTATTCATTTTTTAAAGCTATTGATGTAGAGGTCAAGATTTTTTTATCTTTAGATCTAGATGTCAAGATGTCATCCACATCTCTTAAACACAATCATAATTTAAAATGAAAGTTTTGTCATTAAAAAAGTTTCTATGTAATCCAAGACACAATCCCATAGGAACACTCAAAACCACTTTGCAAATATTATTGTTTTTAACCCTTATCGTTTATATATCGATAATCAGTTTCACTAAAACTATCGAAACCTTCATAATGAGTTCCGTTACATCTAGAGATATTAATATGAGCTCTAGGAGAAATCTATAAGATTTTACTTTATTTCTTTGCCAATTTGTAAGTCGGGGAATTAATAGTTGATATTATGATTCGTAAGAAGATCCTTCTTTACGGATTTTTGGTAATCCATACGTTCCAGTTATGACTTCGTTATTAGATATCAAACATTTTGCTAAACCAATTTGAAATGATTTCTGTTCTTTTTCCATTTTATTGCTAGGTCGTTTAATTTTTTCACTGTGATGCAATATAATCACATTCACATAGGTTGTAAGTATTCGTCTGCTACATCTAATCAATACTTTTTTTTTTAATGTAATATTTATTATGAGAAATCGAATAAAGTCTTATAAAAACGGAAATCTGTATTTGTGAAAAAATCGATTCAATAAAATGACTAGAAAAACAACGTATTAATTTGTAAAGAATTTCACTTTAGAAAGATAACAAAAATCAGAATCGTTCTATTTGGAAACGTGCCAAAATCACATTTACATTGCGGCGCGACTACCACATTTAAAAGTGGACTACCCAAGTGTCTGCACCCTCATCGAGTGGATATTATCAGACGAAACGAAATAATCCCAAAATACGTTTCTTCGACTACCGCAACGTACTTCCGTTCCAACAAACTACCATTCGGTGCTTTAAGGGATAAATAAATGCTTTTTATTTCGTATTTCGCAGCCTGGGATCGATTACAGGACAACTGCTCTATGAAATATTCATCGACGTTTTATACCTACAACCGCTTGTAAAGCCGAGTGCTACTAAAGACCGAGGCAGCATTTCGAATTCAAATTTCCATACTGCATATTAAATAAACTTCCGGCAACATCTTTTATTATCTCGTAACATGCATACATCAATAGTGATTTGTATCAGTTTCAGCAACACTCACCAGACATTGTTCTTTTTCACGTTTAAATGAAAGCTATTTGTTTACGCATTTGCGAAAAAAACAACGAATTCCACTCATGATTTCATTTAAGAGCAACCCACGATGAAAAACACATTTGGTGCATAACATTTTTTAAGTCATTTTATCCCTTCCAAATAATGAATAATTCTACTTAAAATGTAGAAATATGGGCCAACCATATTATATAGTTGACACAATAACTCTCATGTTTGATGCAATCATTTCTGTGGTTGGTGGAGTCATATAAACATGGTTGCACCAACATATTTTGCGTCCGTATGGAATCAGTATACGGTGTAACTTTTATGCGGTAGATTGTTATATATGCAAATCACAAAAATTCCTTTTTTATTTATAAAAGAAAATGCTTCATATTTATTCAAATGAGGAAAATAAGTACTCGCACCATTCAAATTTCTTAATTAGAGTCACATCTTATTTTATATTTAACACCAAATTTTACAAAAATGATGACGTCGGATGGACATGTCCAATTATACTATTAATTTGCAAAAGAGAGAAAGAGTAATCGAGAACTGTTGTTGGTTGAATCGGAAACGATGATAATTAAAAATCAATAATGCTGGTCTTCAAGTCGCTCGAACATTTTGGTTCCGCTGGTTCTGTCTCTGGCACCGATAGAATGTGATTTCGTCCTTCTCGAATTAGAAGAAGATGATGGCAATTGTTATTGATTCAGCAGAATTAATTCCGGCTTCTTCTTGAGTGGAGATGATGACGGACTTGGGCCAATTTGATTCTCGCAACCATGAATTGTTCGGTGCGACCACGGAGAATTATATTCGAATTTTCGTATGTCTCCAAGGACTGACTTGGTTCGACTGTATAGAGTAATAATCGTTGGCAACACATAGAAAATAATACATTGCTGACTCCGATACTCAAGCGCAACCTATCGCTCTTCTTGACCAATATGGTACGTCGACAATGTAGACATCCTCTTGATCCGAGTATCGCTATGTAATACATCGATGGTTACAAGGGACTAGAAGTAATCTTTTACTTCTATGAAGTAGAAATGAATTTACTTATTGCAGGTTTCCCATACACTTCACTGTTGGCTAAATCAAAAATAACCTGTGTTTAAATTTAAATACACTACACGTATAGTGTCTTATTGTTATTCCTCGGGTACAATAAAATATCAGTAGGCATGCAGTAACTGTTACGTGGGTCACTTTTGTCCCTGTAAGAGCGATGCTCATTTTTCTCGGCCTCTCTGCCATGTACGTCCGAGTCCGACGCAAATCACAGATTGCGCATTTGTCTCTTATACAGTAGAACACCGGATCATGCGAGGAAAACGTCGGCGGGTGAGTAACTGGAAGCAGGCAAAAAATAAAGAAGCCGACGTGATGAAAAACGAAACGCGACGCCATCCACCGGCATGGCGTTCGTTGGACCGTCCTCGTCTTCGACTCCTTGCAAATGGATCCGTTGAAAGGCGCTTTGTGCGAAAATGAAAAAGTCACGAGGGCGGAAAGTGTCCTGCGCACGTATACACGGGACGGCAAGGGGGGTATAAGCAAGGAAGAAAAGAATTACTCCAGCGAGTCGAATCTTCCCGATGAGGCACCGACGCATTAATCGTTGACTTTACCACTCAAAACAACGAATACTGCCTTGGGATGACGCGCTAAAGAAATGTGATGCTTTTTCCTAGTCTGTTTTTTTAAACATTTGTCACATCAAATTCATTTTCATATGTCCTAAAATTAGGTGCAGTCATCTGAAATTACTTTCTATTTATCGAAACAAGATGGACTGATATACAAAAAAAAACTACAGCAATCACGAAACGAAAACTAGAATATCGGATTCTACCTTATGTTAAGGTAATTCGTGGGGGTCATACGTGGCTAATTCTAGAATGTTGTGAATGTGAAATCACTGGAGGCACATTCGAATCAGATTGACAGTTTGGCGGATGGTTTACCGAGGCCTCGAAATGGCCTACGAAGTCGTCAAGGGATATATTAGTATATTGTTTTGCGCTCCAAATGGTTCGTGGATTAGTTCATTAACGTCATGACGATACGGTCGCTAACGTAACATTATTACTGTCGAAATGAGCTTGTTCTATCAATGCATTAAAGTTCATGAACGCAGGTCAAATTTATATGTTTCTGTATAAGATTTCGGCCAATGCTAAATAATTGTATATGCGAACATTGTTATCATCCTGACAACGAAATACGCAAGGAGTGTACTACCGTTCATTGATGATTAAATCCTTCAGTTATTGTTTATATATATTACCGGCGTATAACATTTGAAAATTTGTGGATCAAGCCTAAACTTGTAAGTTAGAGTTAATATTTCAATATTAACTTGAAAGGAGTAGTTATTGAAATAAAATTTCAATTAAGTCGTGTCCCCCGATGCATTATACGATTGCATGTAAAGTCTAAAAATCTTAAAGTCTTTTGTAATTGTTTCAACTAAAATGTGGATCTTATTACCAGCTCAAGTCAGGAATGTTGCTTTTCTCGATATCTTTAAAGCTTGGTTGCTTGCATTTCACTTTTTGCGTATACAGAGGGACGCTGTATATACTACAATAAAAAAATTAGTTGATTGTACAAAATACTTTAACGCGGCAAAATACTTAATTTATAGTATGTATAGTTTAATGTGTAAGCTCTGCATAAGAATTGTGATTTAAATTACGATTATAAGTTATAAAATTCCCTGCCTATCACTAAAACGAAATATTTATTTATCCATGAAATAATTCTAAAAAATGATAGAAAAAATTCAATTGGAAGAACGGACTTAGAGGACTCCCGGTGAATCCAGTTACATCGAAAATAATAAAATAAAAATCCGAAGGACGATAAAAAAGAACTGCCAGGATTTTATCAAATTAAATTTTATTTGAGGATTTAAAAAGTACAGAAATTGAGAACTCTTTTTGCAGGTCGAAATACTAGTAAACGGATATCCGGTAAAATGTAGTCGAGGACCTAGTTTGAACGAGCCACTCGAGAAGGGATCCGACTCGAATTTCTATTCGGGGAATATAAACAGCCGTGTGTCGATAGAAACGGGAAATAAATCTTAAGGTGTCTGTTTTTCCGGACAACGATCGCAGAGGCAGCCCGCTTCTCGTTCGAGTGCATCATACGTGTATATGAATAGCACACGCCATCGAGTGCCGACTATTTGTTTTCCACAAGAAAAGTACATTTTCCTTTTCGCTAGACTCGCTCCTTCTTCTTCTTCTTCTTCTTCTGTTTTCCTTTCGTCTCAACTATCCTATAAGAGCTTGAGTGGGATCTCTCTGTGTACCTAAGCGAAGTTTGTTCATCTTTCGCCCTTAAATTCATAATTTTATGCTTGCGATGCAGTTGGAAAATGTCAAGAAATATTCGATTATTTGAATCTTTAACAGAATCAGTAAAGTGAGGATGAAATATTGATGACGGCAAAGATGGAAATTCAATAAAAGATTGCTCTATTTGGAGCACATGATGACGAATGCCATTTTTATACAAATGTTAATACAAATGACTGAATGTTGACGTATAGTTGAGTTCCTTGCCAATCGAAAGTCATTTTCACACAATGGATTCCGTCGCAACTTATCCGGATCAGTAGCCGCCTGGAGAGGGTCTCCTACCAGTTGCGTCTACAGCTGATGTATTGTGTACACATTCGTGTATGCAATGGTCCATAAGAACTCTGGCAAATGTATGCCAAATAATATGGTTGATTCCAGGACAAGTGATGGCCTATCGCAATTGGTGAACGATCCAAAGCGATTTTTTTTCTTCATTGGCATCCGACGAAATCTAATAATATTGTTAGATGGATTGTGTCAATAGCGTTCACTGATATAAAACATATGGATAGGGCATAGCGGGGTTTCAGCATATAGAAGGCGTGAGCACAAATGCTGGAAGGATATTTATAATCAAGATGGCGGATCCTTCCGAAGCATCCCGAAATAATCTTCCTTCCAGCTCGACTTCAAATTGTGTCACCTAATTTCGCTTATCCATATATGTTTTATATCAGTGGTAGCGTTCAGCCATTTTAGTACGTTACGGCACTCTTATTTGGTTAAGAAAAAGAAGTTTGTAGGTTCAAACACGGAGAAATCGCCATCTTGAAATTGAATTTCACCTCCCATACGTTTTGAAGTTTACGAACAATTTTCACTTCACAATGATCTCCTCGTCCCATTTTGATGACAAATTTTAGGAGTACGATAAATTTTAGTTGAAATGACAGCATAAAAGTGCAAGAGCAATAATCTATCTAGGACTTTATGGGTTAATGTTATACTAAAACTATATGAAGAATTTTAAGTTACGATAACGAACTGCTTTTTTCCCTTAGCGATAACAAATAGGTAACGCTTCTAATAAAGCAACAAAAAAAAAACAAAAACAAAAAATGCTCACATACCTTTTTGCAAAATCACAATGTCGATATTGTTCGCAGTGGTTTTAAAAAATGCAGTATAATTTTTCTCTCGTGCAAAGTATTTAAAGTCTGAAGTGCAGGTTGTCCAACCATTAAAATGTGACCGCGTATAACGTTCTTGGTCGCTATCGCCATCGGTGGAGCGACCGTAAATTACAAGAAAATCCAAGTTTACTCGGATTTTATCATTCGCCATTTTTAATAATAAGAAATCGAAATTCGGCGTATCGTTTCCGGATTTCCTTTTTATATCCGAAACCGTTACTGTATGTATTCGCGACGGAGAGCGCTCCAGCGTAAGACCGCGTGTCCCCGTGGGTAACCGTTTTCCAATCCCCCGATATTTATTGTACGACGTTGCGGCTTTTTCCATTGCAAGATTTATTTCGTAAAAATATTCCCAGCGAGGCCTCCCCGTAAATAGATAGCAGCCGCGGACCGGATGAAAGGAAGCGGCAGAAGTTGATGGAAGGTTTCGACAAATAGAAACAGGTCGCTGCGACGTCGGCGTCTTTTTTTTTGAGAGCTGATCAAACCGGGAACGAAATGGGAAATGAGATTCGCGTGCCGAGATCAAACCACTAGAATAGAACATTCGTCGTTCGACGCTTCTGATGTAAGACGTTTTCAATATTTCTGCTGCACGCTGCCGGGTACTTTTCTCGCGCTCGCGTCATGCTTGTCAATCGCGTAATTTAATATGTAAACGCTCCGAAGATTGCAAAAATGCTATGCTTAGAAAGCACGTTATATATGGAAAGTAATGTCGGAGTATCGCTTCAACGGTTTTCCAAGCACAAATAAGGGGCTTTCGGGTCCATTATGATTTGACGCGTATAGACATTTGATGAAAAAATATGTAGTATTTTTTTATTATTCGAGTGACCAACTTGTACTGTCACTTGTACTTTTAAAGATTCGAGAAATCAATATCGAATGAATTCTACGTGGGTTCCTGAAATAGTGATTTTTCACGGATTTTCCAAGAATATGAATTTTCACCTTCAGAACCTAATTTCATGCGTATTCAACATCAACATCAGTTAGAACCGCAGCATTCCGTGTTTTGCAGCAGTGACGCAAATTGCAGCCCTAGTGAAAATTAATACCAACGACAACAAGCCTCTAGGTTTCTGCAATATTCAAAATAAAAGTTTCGCGAAAACTGACGATATTTCCATTCGTCGACGGGCCATTGAATTCCGACGTGGAAATCTATGGAGACCGTGGTGCGGGTATAAATAATTGCACCTTGGCTCTTACTTCCAGCGCAGGCCAAGAGTCAAGAACGTCTGCACTGGGGATAGCAGTCGCGCGATATGAGACGTAAAGGTTCCCTGGGGGTCTGCGCTATCATCCCACTACATTAGGTACCTTGTTCAGTTCTGAGTTTCGCGCGATCTCCAAGCTTTCAGCGGACATGCGCGCTCGCATGGCCATTGGACCAGTAGGTTGGTTCACTTTCCCGCCACTTCTTGCATATGCATTACCAAGTCCTCGAATATTGGCTTGTATGCGTTGCAGGGCTTTACGTTCGCAGACTTCCACCGGGGGACCACTAAACACTCTCCAGGCTCCCCTGCGAAAACTGGCTGTCGGCTTTTTGTTTTATCGTCGCCCAACAGCACGCCGCGGAAAAATTGCGAATTTGAAATTTACACCGTGTTGGAATTAGCTGCGGATTAATTAAAATTTCGATGAAATAATTGCGAACGGTCAATCTGGCTTTGAAATCCTGTTTTTAAAATAGAACTGAATCATATACGCAATCAATCATAAGACTTAAACAAACCAATTTTAATGACGAGCGTCATGACGTGTCATACTTCAGATAGTCCGTGATATTGGAAATCGGTCAGATGCTTCTTTTCATTGCAACCCTTAACTTCCATACCGTAGATCGGGACGATACGATCACGGTGAATCGCTTTGCATTATTCAGCTTTGGTCTGGCGAATGATTATTCGTATGCACGCGCACTCGAGTGCGATTTCATGCATCCGCAGGGGTTAACGGTGTACTTCAGGCGCGCCCGCTCACTGTATACGGGGGAACCCCGCCATGGGGAAAAGAGAAGGGTGCGACGAAAGATAACCTCAATGGCCATTCGCTTCAGGCAGCCGTTCATTTACCGAAACGGCCCCACGAACTTTCCGGGAAAATTATCGTTCGGTGAGGCCAGATTCGTGCAGCTTTATGAGCCGACCATCTAGGTTCAACCGGCGCGCGAGAAGCTCCTTTTACAACAAAGGGAAAAGCAGTACTTGTACGATTTGCAAAATTGTCAATTACAAAAATAACGAATACTCTTTTTTATAAGAGTAGGATACAGCTCGATGCAGATAAAAAGAAAAAGCGATATGTCAAATATAGAAAATGTTCCAGCTTGGACTTCACTCATTAGTCACAAAAATCTATCGTGTTCCGTTGTCGATCTCCCTCTACTTTATCCCTATCCACGATGCATTCTTCGGGTGTACCCGAGAAGACCATAAATAGGAGGTCCAACAAGGGTGGTGGTGGCATAGAGTGACCATGGCAGAAACCCCACTGGACACGGGAGGAAATAAAAGCATACAAGTTGCAATAGAGTGCGTTTCTGTTCCTTACTACACCTACTATCCTTGTCAGACCTCTCATTCTAGTCTTCGGTGTATCGTAATATTTTTCTAATTGGATGATTATTGGTTGAATTTAATCTTCTACCATTTCAATATCCAGGACACTTTGCTCTCCGATTTTGAGAAGACCCCCTCCACTCCCACTTATCACCTGGGAAGAGCCATGGACGGTGAAGTAGAGGACATTAAAATGGCGGAGTGTGAAGTGTCATATAATCCTTCACTGGTTACTTGGGTACTCAGAGTAGAAAAATTACCCCACTCGGTTTAAGACGAAATGTTCCAATTTTAAGACCAAATGGGATGGCAAATACTATAATGTCCGAATTTATGAATTTGACATTAAGTCACGTTTTCTTAATTTATAGGACGATAACCGAAACAAGTATTCCCACATGGTCTATATCGACCTTGGTGATACGGAAAAATTGTTTTCAACTATTTGTCGTAAGTACAGATTTCTTATATACACAGTAATTCGAAATTTCACCGCTGGGACTTTCAGGCACATATAAATATTCATTAAAACGACATAGCAGGACTTTTACACGTTACACATAGATACGCAGTTATAAACTTTCCTCAGATTGACTTTTATAGCCGACCACTACGATGAAACATTTATATTTCTTGTTTTCGCACTTTTCCTCATAACGTAACTCCTGCGTCGGATCCCAAAACCCAAGAGATTTTGTGAAATCCTTTTTTACTTTGATGTCCTGATGACGTAATTCCCTTAGAATATATCACGATAATGGCACTAGAATGTTAATCGCAATATTTATAGTAAATCATCGTTTCAAAAGCAGTTTCTTGCTTCTCGCACGGTTATAGGAATTTCGTAACATTCGGTTCGTTTTAAAGAACGAAGCGTACCGAAAGCGAGTCGTCTTTTTGAAACTTGATATTCAATCTGAATGCGTCATAAAAGTCTATTCTTCGTGGAGTGAGTGCCTCGGTTCCTTTCCAAGGCGAGCGTCTTTTCGGCTGGAAAAGTGAGTACATAATACGAAGTTGTGAAGACGTCATCAGGGACGGTAGCTGCGAGTGAAACGTTTGAATACCGGTTACAGGATTCGCCCGAGTAAATTCGAGTTCCAAAGTTATCCCGCTGCGTCTAAATGGTCATCATCAACATCGCTGTTGATTCTCGTTGCCCTTCGTAACAACGATAAACTTTGAACAAATAACATTGAAAAGTTTCTCCAACGTATGTCCCACCGAATGCAGCCATTTCGCACAATGAGTCGGGTCGCAGATAAATTTTTGTAGAAAATTATTGTCAACCTTTTCACTCCAACAACGAAATTTTTCTTGTAAACGATAACTTATATTGTTACACATAAAAAAATCATTTTCCGTAATCGTTGTGAAACCTGGACATATTATTTGAATAATATAAGATTACAGAAAAATCGGGTATTGGCTATACTATATAGTATATGAAAGTTTTCATTGTACGTTCGTACCTTGTATGATGATCACCTAGGTAATCTTCCAGGATAATTTTACCCTCCGATTTCGTGACTCCCTGTTGTGGATCCCACAAACAAGGAGTCAATCAATAAATTGTTAAATACGCAATAGATTGTTAATCTGATTGTAAAGCATGTAGTGAGTTAAAGCATGATGAAAGAAAAGTGAAGATCCTTCGTCATTAAGTATTTCCAGGCCCTTTGTTAACTCATATTTAACACGAACCTACAAGTAAATGAAATTTGTACAACTATTGATCCACGAATAAAGAAGTAAAAAAAAAACCTACAAAGTATCAAATCTTTTCGCAAAAGCTTTTAAAGTTATGGATTTCGTCAAACGTGGATCTAGAAACAAGAAGCACAAAACTCGAAAGAGAAGGAATCAGCTTGTGGTTGTCCTCTATTTTCCGGTATGTATATATGTATAGTACCACGTACGTTCGACATTTCCTTGGATTTCTGTGCCAAGCAGCGACATGAATGCCTCTATTAGATACCGGCGCACGTCCTTGCCGTCGTGGCAACGATACGAACTCTCTTTCTCGCATTTTTCCTCACTATTAACATTTTTACGAGATCACGTAATGGACGCGGTTGTGTTCTAACAGTCGCGATTGGTTAACGGTTTCTAAAAGTAATAGTATCCTAGCTTCAATCAATTGTTCTTAATGGCGCTAAAGGGCGTGTTTAACATTTTAACAAGGAGTCTGCAATTACATTAGGAAAATTTATAAGCATGGACTAGGATAACAATATCATAATCAGTTATTGAGTGACCAATGATGTTCCGTATACAAATAAGTAGATTGGAAAATCAATAGGCAGTTTAGTATATTTGATTTCCAAACATTCGGAAAGGAGCTGAGTAGTTTGGATTCGGTACATTAGCACACCACTACTGTCCAACTAGGGTACTGGTGGCGTAGAGTAACTATGGAAGAAATCTACAGTGAACATGGGAAGAGTTTGAAAGCATGCAATTCGCAGTACAGCATTTTCTTGTTTCTGCGCACATCGCGCACACTAAGGTGGCAGCACTTACTAGTTCCACCAATCCAAGTTTATAGTTGGTGTCTGCAAAAATCTACCGCATAATATTCCTAACGCACTGCCTACCACCCGAACTTGTCAACGCTTGTTAGAGCTCCTTTTTCTAGTATTCTTACTTCGTTGTTATTGGACCAACTGGAAAATGTCTGTCTCTTACTACTTTTTAGCAGTTCGTATATCTTTCGGATTCACGGAATGTCTTTCCATTTGGTTCATAATTAACAGAATGAAGTCAGTGCTAAGGGTACGACTTGGTGATAATCACAAGATTAGAGGGATGTATTTTTAACTCCTCTACTTAATTTGATGAAAACTTTGGTGACTGGCGAACGCATTGTGTCGTTCATGTCTTTAATATGTGCGAGACCTCTCGTGGTACATGTGCAAAATTGTCGGACGGTATGGTAAGTCTGCCTTTCAAGCAGGATTGATAGCTGTAGTAATGTAGAAATGTTCGTCTTGTTCGCCGGGAATCGCATAAATTTCAATTGTTTATGGCTGTGGTAGAAGTAAGATGGTACTCGTGTATATAACCATAATCACCGAACGGATAGTCCCAAGTGACGGTGCAAATCCCCGCACTGCATTCCGTACGATTTCTCGTGAGTGTTTGTCGCGCAAACGTCACGTTGCGTGTCACTTACCCTTCCCGTAGAGGAAGAAAGGAAAACTTTCGGGGAATCCCGGGGGTACCTAGGCTCGGTACTACGGTGTCTTCCATTCCCCCGCTCCCCGAGGAACACGTCACTAGCAAGATGACGAGATGCATTACTCTGCCGCAGAGCCCTACTGCGGTTGGAAAGCGAAACACCCTACAGGACAGACTTTCGAACTCGCACGTTTTTCGAGGTTTTCCCGATGCAGAAAGCATCAGCGAAGATGATGTATAGTTTTATAAGATCTGATGTGGCCACGTAGCATACTATTTTCTATAGAAGAGATAGCAATACTTTCTGAAAATGAGGTGCACGCGAACATCCATAATTTAAAGTCAAATTTTTCGTTTGCCAGAAAGCCCCTTTATCCGGACGAGATAAAGTCTCCTCCAGACGGCAGTATTCTGATGCCTGGCGGTGAACGAGGAAACCGACTACAGTTACCGCAGGTGCATGACCTAATACGGCGACTACGGCGTAACTTTTCAACTAAATAAACTACAGTTCCCAACCTTTAGCCGTTGCGCCACCATGTCGCCGCTTGGGACCTCGTTTAATAATCTACAAGAAAGGAGGCCGGTCAACGACGAGCACAGACGTACTTTGACGCGAAGTGCTTGGGGACTTTTTATGGTTGTGAAAAACAAGAGTTTTAGAAATTACCTTATTAGTCCGCTGAATGTGCGTCGAAAAAATTTGATTAAAAATTATAATTTGTTCCGAAGGTAGTTACTGCAAGGCTTTAAATGGAATTGTAATATGAAATGCTATTCGAAAATCTACGGTTTCAGCAATCTTCCGAATGCAAATCTAAATGGAAATTCGAAACTTCTCGTGCATGGATTAATCGAGCCTCGAGAATTGGAGCAACCCTATTTCAGTCTTGTAATTTTTCCCTGTAGACTATTGGATTTTTGCAGTCGGTAGTCGAACTCTTCCATCAATGACTTAATATCCTGCAGAAGTAACAACATACGTTACACGTTGGATTAATCGTAGAATTTGATGGTAAAAGATTTTATAATTGTACAAAAAATACAATTGTCTCGTGGGATAAATAATGTGAACTCAATCTACAGATTTCCTTCTTCCTTATTGTGTAGTCGATCTTAGAAAAATCCCTGTCAGATGGCTATCAGTTTGAAAGAGGCATATATCGCTACTTCTCCCACTTCTCATAAGCAATCTACTGCTCCCAGCGACCTATTTCCTAAACCTTTAAAACTAAACCATGATATCGTTTCATTATATGAAACTCTGCAATAGGTAAAACGAACCTAATAATAGTTAAGTATTCATTCCGAATACTAAATTCTATAATTACTTGGAAGTGTAATTACAGAATTTCAATTGCAAAAGGATCTGTGGAATATAACATCGTATTACAGCCCATTGGATATTTCGTACTAATAAATGGTTGACGTTAACTAGAAATTCAATTGCAAATAATTTGATTTAACTAGAAACTAAATTATAAATCTAATCCCAAAGATTCCCGTGACCTAATTCAAGAAGCTGAATACACTGCAACAAAGCTATTCAAGGAGTGCAATTCTTGTTACTACAGAATGTAAACTTTCTGAAATTGACTTCCAAAGACTTGAAAGACTGAATGAGAATGGGTTAATATAAATTAAACCGACTGGAATTTATTTTCACTATCGAATGATTTAGAAATAAAAAAAGAAATCTTTTTATTTATAAGAAAAACCCCTCTCACATTTTCCGTTGGCATTAAAAGGAATTTTCTATGAATAAAGGAATACCTGCAATATGTGCACGAGCAATTTCTATAGAACTTTGAAAAAAGAGTAGTATTCTGTAATTGAACCTGGGAGGAGGAGGAAACGTATGAAGTATGTCAGCTACTGGAAGAGGACGATGTTAAAAATCTCATCACGTCAGGAAATTTAGATTCATGGATTCAAATCCGATATAAAAAAATGTGAAATTATATAAGTTGGAGAGGTGCGCACGGGTGGGGAAAGGTATGGAGGAATTAATTTGAAACTTGTGATTTCGTGTTCTATTGCAATTTACCCTGCAATTAAAAGAGCAGCAAGGCGGAAAATCGAGCTTCTAAAGCGGTGAAATCACACCAGAAAAGAATTCTCCGTCAATATGCGGAGCCAGCACGTATATTAGTATAAAGTATATAGAGGTTGCAAATAACGGGAGAGAGGGTTTTAGGTGCGGGTGAAAAGGAACGAAAGGGAAGCTACGATGTAAGGTGAACAATCGAGTGTACTCAAAGCTTCAAGGAAATTCTTTGAAGTTAGTGCACCTGTCGGGATTTCTTGTTTGGTTGCAATCGGCCTTCTTTTTACCATGAATTTTATTAAACAAATTCCCGCATCCTCGGCTCACTGGAAATACCTCCCCTGGCCGAGGCTAATAGAAATAAGGAGTAGGCGGAAGCATCGGCGATATTGCTGAAAACAGCAGGACCTTTTCCACATTGGGCCGAGCGAACAAAACAGACGGAAGACGAGCGGACTACGACGGTGCACGTGAGAAGCGAAGTGGTCTGAATGCAAAATGCCGATCGATAACATTCCCGCGGATGAAATCTTGCTGCATATTCACCGAAGATAGTACTTGAAAACCGACCGTATTTGACATTTACAGGAAATGAAAATGGAACAATTATAAGAATAAATGTAAATGCGATCTATATTTATTTAAATGCAACTATGAAATGTGAAAGAAGAGGAGACATGAACGAGCTATTACCAAGTATGTACCTAAACATGAATTAATTTGGATCTTCGAATACAACCTTTTACGTCTCTTCAGAGATCCACATTTAGCACAGGAAACATTCCCATCTTTTTACATATTCAGTAACTCGTGAAAATATTTCTCTAATGCTGCTGCGTGAAGTTTCATATTTCCTAGTGGATTCAAAAATAAGAAGGACTATTTCTCTTCTTTCTGATTTATTATTTTCTAAGCCTTGCATATGGAATTCGAAAATCCGTACAATATATATATGCCTTTACCGCATCAGCACAGACAAATTTTTAATAAAATAGCAATTTCGGCAGCGGTGACTTTTACATACCTCGCTTCCTCTTTCATGTAGCAAGTGTTGTCGTTCCCATCGTACCCAATTCAGAATGTTACTATTACCCATACCCAACGACTCGCTCTTCTTTCCTTGTTTGATAATCTAGCTACAGCGCTCCCTTTATTCCTTTGAGCCATTGTTGTACCAACGTTTTCTGAATTTGGTGCTCTTTCTCTTCTGTGGCCTTCATTTATATTTTTGCGCCTCTCGGCTTGCCTTTTCTCCTTGTCTCTTTCGCTCTATTGCCTAATGAAAATATTACCTCCCATCCCTGCTTTGCTCATGTAAACAGTCGACGGTGGATGGTAACTACTCTAGATTTATTTCCGGTTTGATTTTTTTCTTTGTGAGATTTATGTAATTTATTTTTCTTTCGCGCAATTTACAATCGGCAAATTTAATTTAAAGATAAATAATTTTAGGTTCAGCTTATTACATGCTCTCTTTGTTCTTCAATTTTCTTTTTCCGCTCCTTCCTTTTTTATATACTTTCCCCGAAGGCTTCACATTTGCGGCGGTTTTCATCACTTTTTCTTCGTCATAATTCCTTCCTGTTTAATCTTCTTTGTAAAATGTCTAGAATACTACGGCATTTTCTTTTGTTTCCAGTTTAGGTTTCTCACTTGCCGTCTCCTTATTTGGCCATCGAACCATTTCGGGTTTGACTTGGTTAACACTGTTCAATTCATTACGTTCACCCTACTGAAATTTTCAAATGAAATTTACATAAATTGAATTGCAACCGAAATAACAGGTTGCCTCCTATGCGAGAAATGGGAAATTGCCTGGGAAGTGAGGAATCTCCAAGTTCATCGTCGGGATACTAAAGTCACCTGGACGATATGGATCGAAACGGACAACAACGTGAGGTGCACACAATGCTTTCCACATGGACCATCTCAAAGAAACTAACCTAAACTGTCATAACATGCCTGGGCCTTTGCTTTTCATGAACCTATTTCTTATGTGGATGACACGTCATGACTGATGATGAAAAGTCCCTGATTGAAAGCATAGGCTATGCCCTATCTGGTTCTTTCTATATCAGTATCACGCCACCAGCAACTTGGGGTTGTAAACATCAAAGATTTATTACATTGAAAATCTGACTCACCTGCACTTTCTATCGTATTATCAATAAAAAAATAATTACATATATATAAAAGAAAACACTACATATATGATATACAAGTTTGCTTGATCAGTTTCCCGTAATTCTAACGTTAAATTACTCACGGTCAGTAGTTTATCGTGTTAAATTGTCCAGCAGAAAGAGGGAAATAATGCATTGAACATCGAGTGAACGTCGGGAGGTCGTCGTCAGGGAACGGGAAGTATAGGTATATATATAGGGGAGGATAAAAATCGTATTTGAAAACTTCGGCCAATGCGATGAAGCATTGGCAGCTAGCGTCACTATTGTGCAAGAAACTCTGGCACTAAGAGCAGCATATCGCTGGAATTTGTCCGTTTCATTTACCACGGGGTATTTTTGCGATGAACGTCGGATGTAATATAAATGTGCACGACCGCGCTTCGCATCAACCAATGAAAGTTATGTCGCATTTATTGTGAAATAAACTTCGTTTTCAGAAACTTGCATCGTATTGTCCAATGCGGCCGGCTTCAAATGTCTCGCGTGGACTTTAACATAAAAAAATGTGAGTAATCCATTTGGAAAAACCTTCATTTTTTCGTGCTTCAGGTGCGAAAGAGATTTTTCATTTGCTTTGACCGAAGAAAAAGAGTAAATATACTTGAATTTACTTCTACATACTTCCTAGGCTAGAAATGATCGCTATTGTTCCTTCAGACGAAAATGTTTTATTATTTTTATCTAGTACGTAAAATCGTATTCCATCGTGGGTAAATTGCCAGTTTGTTTTTTGTTGTAATTTCAATTTTTCATTCTTAACTTAAAATTTAACTTTGAGCACGATTTTTGGTCTCTGAAAACAAATAAAAAATACTTTGAGAAATGCATAAATTCAAATTTAAAAATTACAAGATCTCATAACAAAACTATAAGTAAGAATATTAAATATCAATCCATATACGAGGAAAAACTCCGTTTCCTTGAATTTCCCAAAAGTTTTAAGTCAGTGCTTAAATGAAAACTTGGCGTACATCTTACAGGACGCTTTTTCTGCTGGAATGTCGAGAGCTTTATAATAAATTTGCTTTTCGAGGCCGAAACTTGCACAACTGCCGCTTAGCCTCATGTCGCAAGAAACGTTGCTCGGAAAAATATCACTCGAAAATACCGTAGATGGAGGGATGAAATGGAAAAGTTTCTAAGTTCATAATAATTGTATATTTGACAACGTAAGTAATGAATCTATTCTCGACAATTGTTAAGTGATATTTCATAATTTGGCCGATTCGTCGTCGAATTTTCAAGAAATTAAACGACATTATATTATCAGTTCGTATAAAAACGATTGTTTGTTTGTTTTTTTTTTTTTCTTTTCTCTGGAAAAATATACGCATTTGCAGAGGAAAGCGACGTCTCCTCCGGGAAGAACGTTTTGCGAAATAAAACACGACGGGCGATGGGGAGTCTTGAGACGATAAGGGTCGTTTTGTCGCCAGAGTAGTCTTAGTCCTATCTCAATCCGCCACTCCTCGTGGACCACGCGTACCATCGTCGAACAAAAAAAAAAAAAAAAATGTTGCCGGTATTGGCAGGCATTCACAGGCGAGGCAACATAACGGCTCACCGAAAAGTGCCGGCAGCGAAAATCAACAGGATCGATTCACACCTACTAAATATTGTTTGGCAAAATGTTTCGAGCACTTAAAAAAGCTATTAACGATGTGCTTTTTTTATTTATTGGTGCCGCGATTGTAACTGATGTGGTGTGTTTGATGTATAACTTGTTAAAATGAAAAATTCGATACGATTATCACATTTTAAAATAATGCAATAATAAATATTATCTTATCTGTTGGATATGAACTTTTACGTTAGGTTTTCCAATTATAATATAAATTCAGTTTGTATCCTAAATCAATTTATAGTACATTACGCAACAAATGCGCAAAATAGGTGATTCCCGCACGAGACGAAGTCGAGTGGGGGCAATCACCTATATGCGCACATGTTGCGTGTACTATTTTTCCTAACGAGTGCGCAAAATAACATTCGCGTGCGCAAAATCCACACTAATGTGGGAATAATTGAGTTTCGCACTAGTGCGGGAATGTAGTATTTTGCGCACGCAAATGAGTGTGCAAAATCGAATTTTGCGCATAGAATTAGGAAAAATATATTTAAAACATTCATGTGGTATATTCTAGTGCCCCTTCATGGCGACGGTACAGCAAATGTATACCTTTCATTAACTATGACACACGATTAATATTAATCATCACTGGACTGTATTTTATTATGCGCTTTTATGTATTTGCATAAATTGCTGTGAATTTCGCTGACTTCGCGCGAACAATGTAACGGTTTGAGCTTGCAGCTGTGTTATAATCAATATTTTCATAAATTTTATATTCTACAATATAATATGTTGCATGAAAAATAATTGTAGTCAATTGTACTGCGTTGTGTTTTTATATCTATTATGTACAAAATTACGTTTTCGAGATATTCTATACAAAAGAATACATTAGAGCAAAGTTTTTTTTTTATTAACATCACATTAAAACACAATATACAAATATGCTAAATAAGTTTTCCTTAATTACAATGAACTGATTTCGTATAATAACAAGTCTTTCAAGTTATAACTAGGGGCTTCGCCCCTGCGGCCTTCGGCCGCCAACCCCACAAGGGGGCTCCGCCCCCTGGACCCCCGGCGCGCTTCGCGCGCAGCTCGCTTCGCTCGCAAGAT
>JAPYZR010003868.1:0-13336 GCA_030522945.1 Trichopria nigra
TTAATCTTCGATAAACTTGCTTATGTACACATCGTAAACATGTTTGAAACTTTTTTGAACGTTTTAATGATACATTCCAAAAGTCCACTTGTGAAACTCCAAAAATTAACTTATTTTCCCTTTTATTTTCGAGAGTTGTGTGCCTCGTGCTTTGATATCACGAACGGCATACACGACAACTATAATTATGTCATTCCATTTTAGTTTTGGAGTTTTTTTTTTCTTTAAAGTCAGAACTTTTTTACATCATTAAAATATGTTACTGCTGAAGACAATTGGAGACGAATTTGTTCTTGGAAATTGTTCGATAACGGACAAAACGGCAGAGATACGAGCTTTCAAAGCTTCAACATTTTTCATTTTTCGACTCATTTTCTGATACTTAAAACATTTCTATCTCTGAAAGTATCTTGATCGTAGAAAAATTTTACCTCTAATTATTCTATTGAAAAAAATCATTGATTTTGTTCTAAAGAATTTAGAATGTGTACTGTCATTATTAATTGTAACAAACATTGAGTAAACATTTTTTACTTAGAATAGACAGTTTATTGACAACGTTACATCTCTATTAAAATATATTTACATAATCTTGCAGACATATATAATCGCCTTAAATTGTAATTACGTTCTAAGATTGTCCAAGTTTCCGCTAGCGGAAAGAACAACAGCTGTTGTAAAAAAACATTCCATTTCAACAGAATGAAAATCGTCAAGTAGACACAGAAAAAAAATTCTTTCATTATCCTAAAGACTAGAAACATAATTAAAACGCAGTTTGCTAAATGTGTCGACCATTAATTAGGTAAAGAAAACTTCTCCATGGGATGTGAATCATGTTGGAACCTCCGCGGAAAAATGACCAACAACAATAGATTAAATCCAGACAACGTCATGCCTATTCCGTGCGGTATTTGAAAATAGGAGCTGCTCGTCATGCTGCCTTTGATGAACGATAGAAGCGATATAATGAAAGAACAAATGATCGTCATTACGGGCAGCGTATCCGTACACCTCGTTTTTATCACGTGGACCTGAAAGAACAACATTTAAATGAACGCCAAATAAAAAACACTTGTAGATATTTCCCACCACATCGTATTTACGAGAGAAAAGTGAGGGTTAAATGTGTCAAAATTGGTATTTGCGACCATACTTCGTGCTTTTTCTAGCAAAATATTGCACCTTATGATTTCCATCCATTTCATTCATTTCAAACATCCAACTAATTTTTAAAACGTTAATATTTATTTTGATCTAATCAACAGTTTACTTTTGCGTCATATGAAACGCCAAAATTCATCTTATAATAAATTCATATCCGTTCTCTGTTTTTCATATAAATCTATATTATTTCTTATAATTATAAGTAAACGTAAAGTTTAAAATTTTCGTTTAGTACGAGGACTACTTTTTATTTTTAATTTTTAAAAATTAATACTTATTGAGAACAAAAATTGTAAAACTTTTTATTATAGTTATATTATGTATAAAAATAGCTGTTTCAGTGGTCGACATTTTCAATTTCAATTAACTCACTGTCCTACCTTTTAGTATAAGTCTGTATTCCACCTGATCTAGAGTTTTAATGCTCTCCGATACGGATTCTTGTTCAGATTCTTGATTATATGGAAAAAAATATCAGATTTCTTGCTGTTTTTCAGCTTTAAACAGACGTATTTTAAAAATGGCGGCAAATATCGTCAATCTGATGACGGATTCGGAAAGCACAGGAAAAATACAAAAATACAAAAATACATGTGGTTTCGTCAAGAGTGAATAAATTTTACCTAAAAGGTATAGCGATTGAAAAACAAAAAAAAAAAAATTGTATACCAGTTTGGGCGTAAACCGGTTATATAATTACAAAATAATACGACCGATTGGAATAGGCGGTTTTTAAATATGTCGACATCAAAAATGATTTCGAAAATCTGAAAAAATTCATGTATCTTTAGATTTATCTAAAATATATTTGTGAATTTGTTTTTAGATTTTTCTGATCTTTTGAGGTTGCTACGAAACAAGAAAAAGGTCGGAAAATGTGGTTTTGTATAAAAATATATTCTTAAAAAAAAATATATATATATGTCTATAAAGAGGTACGTATATATTATTTATATTACTTATAATGGATAGAGTCACCATCTATAAATAAAGAGCGACTAATACGGCCGAATTAGGTTGAAATTAAAATTACCATAATAATACCAATATTTGCCTTCTCACCTGTCCATTTTCGCAAATTGGGTTACGATTTTCAATTTCATTCAATTTCATTCAATTTCAAAATTGCCATGTTTTTTGTCCCCATTTACTTCGAAAAGATAAGTCGAGTCGACATAAAACAGATAAGGACTGTCGAAAGACGAATAGACCTAATTTCGACCTATCTTCTGCTGCTTGGGCACTATATGTCCAGTCACCATTTGGAATTACTATAATCAAATATAACGATTCCTCGCTATTTTATCTATTTAAATTTCTCTATTCCAACATTTGAGACAGGCAGCATTGAAATAATGTGTTGCAAAATACCGAATCTGCAGATGTTAATCAGAAAGTGTACAGACTCGTTTGAAAATCAAAACAAGTCAAAAGATAGAAACACAGGTGGCATACTTTTCTTTGATATGGTAAAAAAGTGATTAGTTATCATTACCAAAAAAAGTCTAAGTATGGTCACAAACGCAAATTTTGACACATTTAAATACCTCACTTTGCTCAAAAACAGTGATTGAAAAAATCTGAGATCACCATCGTTTTCAGCACTAAAAAGTAGTTTGGAAATGATAGATCAGTATCCTCTATCAAGTACAGACTTGAAGTTTGAAATTCTGAACTTTTGATATTCTTTTTTTCCTTAGGAATTGACATCCACGATTCAAGTATAAAAATTAAGAAATCTCACCAGCTGCGTGAGAGGTGACGCTTGATAATTAAGCAAGCACATCAGAGATATGGCGGTACTGACAGGCCCATGCTCCTCAGGATCGAATATATAATGCATTGCCAAGATCTGGAAAATCAGAAACAGTCCTATTCCCAATTGCATGAGTGGAATCCTCTTTTCACGGGTGAACATCAGAAACATGACGATGTAACTGCTTTGCATGACAATACCCACAACATTGACGCTCGCGAATAGCCATGATTTCATGAAGATTCCATACACTAGCCAATTGATGGCCCTAAAATGATATTATTATTATTATTATTTTTTTTTTTTTTTTTTAAGTAGTGGTTAAACGATATGAGAGGTTGCCGAACTATTGGAAAATGAATTTGTAACTTACAATAATAAACCCGCGACGAAAGTGTACATCGATGTTTTGCCGGTCGTCTTATACGCGAAGTAAGTCAAACATTCTGGCCTGAAAAATGGTAGCAATACTTCGAGTTTACAGAATTCTCTTAGTCGTATATTTTAAACAATGGACAGTTTTGAAAATACTTACACTCCACTGAAGTAGCACGTCATAAGGCACATGAAGGTGGCCATCATTAGAACATGCGCAATCCTTTTCAAGTACGGGTCATAGATATCCAAGGCCTCCGTGACATCCATGATTATAATTTCTTCTATTGCTTCTTTACAACTTTAACACAATAACTTGAGATAAACAATTGTTTTCACACATTAAAGTCCACGACGAAAAAATGTCAAAAGACGATCCGAATTTGATGTCTCTAGATGTATCACTGCGTATTCGAAATGAAGCTTCGATCCGTAGGAAAGGACCCGTTCACCAATACTGAGCGTCCTCATAGTGAAACGTTTATCTGTACGGCGGTCACGTGACTTGTATAGAATCTTGGTTGAAATTCAAGTACACTGTGTCCGAATTATACAGTCCCTTGCGCAAGGCCCCATACATACAGAAAATCACAGCGGCTATTTTCGGGATAAAAAAAATGTCTCTTCTAGGTCACGGTATTGTCAGGGAATTGTATCGTGAGCTGCTGATATAACGTGGGTGTTAATTTTTTATCATCTACAATGTAACGATTGTTCTTTCATAATATTTTGCAAAAAAAAAAAAAAAAAAAAAAAATAACAAACTAACAAACGTAATTTATTCTTCATTTGCATCTTTTAATTTCACTGATGTTTTACCAGTGTCACAAACTTGTTGCGTATCTTGTCTCTCTAAAAAAATGTACGTTTTATCTAAGCAAAACGTTTTTGACGCTTTTGAAAACTTTATTACTTCGACCCATACCAGAGGTTGGGATCGAAGTATTGAATTTGATAATCCGAAAAAAAAACGACAACCACTTTTTTCATGAAATGTCGACGTTTCAGAGCATATACTGAGTCCAAAAATGCAATAAAAAATTTTCCGAGATCTTGTACGTATACGTATGTAGATTTTGGGATATATCCATGCAAAAATGGTGGATGGAAGGTCCAAAAACAAAATTTAAAATTTAGGAAAACTTGCATATCTCTCTCATCTTAGTGCCGAAAAAATTGGACAAGCATTCAAAATTCGCGGAAAAGGATAACGCATATACTATATACATTTATTTAAGTTCTTCGTTTGTGCGGGATTATGATTAATTGTCGGTATAGTAGATCACTTTCGTCGTGACTATAAACAAAAACATTTTTCGACAATATTTAAAAAATCGATTTTCAAATATATATTACGCCGACTTCCTGCATTAATAAAGAGATTACAGTTCGCGAAAACGACATTTCCCAACCTAAAATAACAAAAGAGTGATTTCTTAAAGTTCCGATTTCATTCGAGCGACATCTATTTACAATTGATATCGATAAAAAAAGTTTGGAAATGACTTTATCGACAGTGAAGATATGTACACGGTCATTTTTCGTCGTTTGTTCCTTCCTCGAACGATCCGCCGTCATTGAAAATATTATCTACGTGTACACGAGTTTTGGTCATAATGAGTTTAGATAAGAGTATATTAAGTATATCTATTTGATAAACTACCTCTAGCCAACGTTTAGTCAGATTATCATGCTTGTCGCAGCGAGGTATTATATCGGTATCTAAATATATACGGTGCGTAATTTAATATTCACGAGTGTCGAAGCGTTAATTTTTTAATTATAGTTGTGCGAATCGAATAAGATATACGCGAATTTCGAATAAAGCGATGGCGAACAAATACAGCAGCAGCCTGGTGGAGCCTCTCGAGTACGGAATTTACGTATCCTTAACCTTAGTGTGGCTAAGCGGACTGTAAGTACAATAAATGTATAGGATAATACATAAATATCTAATATCAAGTTATAAATCGCTTGATCTTAATAAAAATGACAATTCAATATCGATTCTTTATCATTACAGCCCTACCTGCTATCGATATTTTGCGAAAAAAAAAACGGAAAATGCGTCTGTTTTGTGGTTCGTTGTTGGCCTCGTGCTGTAAGTTTGATACATTACATAAATATTATACATTTCACTTATTAAAAGAATGCAGCATAGGATATTAGAATATGTAATTATTAATGTACTCATTTCGAATTTCAGGAGCAACATCTATCTGCATTATGGAATTTTCTTCAATGATCCATTGATATTGGCGACCAGCATTTTGGGTTGCTTCGTGCAAGGCCTTTACGTTTTAACGTTCATTGTTTGCTCTCCGAAACGAAGAAATGCGATAATACAATTGATCATTGCACTGATCCTAATCGTCGCCTTCGAATTTACTTACTGGTCGATATGGATCCACCGGATGAAGCCCGACGCCGATAGCTGGCTGTTATTCCAGGACCTCATCGTTTGCTTTTCGCTTTTGTTCTACGCTTCCCCGCTAAATGAATTGGTGAGATCTCTCGTTGTTTCTTCTTCGCTATTCTCAAAGGCTTTTGTTTTCATAAAACGAAAAACACAATCGGCAAATGCAACAAAAATTAATGGACTGAACGAGTGCTTTTTGTATTTTGTTATTCGTTTATGAATTTGACCACATATATTTAAATAGCATACTTAGATCGTGATTGAGATATTATTAGAACTAAATGATATAACAATGATTGACGTTTGATATCGAATTAGTATGTGTTTCGTTTCAACATTGCGCCTGCTCTATCCGGTTGCGCATCACTACGATTATCGACACTATACCCAAACATTTTGGCGGTAAACATAAACTGTACGCAGATTTTTGACATATATTTTTATAATATATGGCGCAACTTTGGGTTAAATTCAAAATCCCCTTGAAATTCAAATTTAATGACTTTTAAGGTTAAGTCAAAATCATATATGTCCTCAATGCGCAGACAACGTTTTTTAAACGTTTTTTATACGTTTTTTTTTTAATTATAATGTTTTTTAAACGCATAAAAAACGTTTAAAAGACGTTGTCTGCCCATTGAGGACATATCAAATTTTGACCAAAGTTGCGCCATTAGAAAAATATATGTCAAAAATCTGCGTATAGTTTATGTTTACCGCCACGTTTTTTTTTTTTTTTTTAATTATAACGTTTTTTAAACGTATAAAAAACGTTTAAAAAAACATTGTCTGCTCATTGGGGCGACATATCTATTTTTGTGATTCTATTTCTTTTTTTTTCAAATTATAACGTCGTTGAATATTGTTTTTCGAAAGTCATTAAATTTCAATTTCAAGGTGATTTTGAATTTAACCCAAAGTTGCACCATTAGAAAAATATATGTCAAAAATCTGTGTTAAGAAACGTTATAATAAAAAAAAAAAAGTATAAAAAACGTTTTAAACACCCATTGAGTCGTCTTAAATGTTAAAATATACATGAAGATGGTCTTGAAAAATTGGTACCCGAATGTTTTCCAGGCCCTTGATTACAAATCTGTCGCGAGGAAAAATGAAGAAATTCAAAATGGCGGATCCAATATGGCATATCGGTGTTGTCGTATTATTTTTCGTATATAATGATGAATGATTCGTATTTCAGGTTCATGCGGTCTTAACGGGGAACACGGGGACAGTGCCGTTCTTGACAATTCTATTCAGTTTCACGACTTCGTACATCAAGTTCACGCATCGGTATGCCGTCGATGGTTTCCAATTTATAAACTTACAATTGGCGAATATGACGAGCATCATTTTGACGGGATTTCAGCTGATTGTATTCGCGGGTATATTATTGAAGCATATGCTGAATCGGGGTACTTCGCCATCGTTGTCGTCGTGTTGCAAAGACTGCACGAAGAAATCGATAACAAAGACATTTCTTGGCCGTGCAACACCGAAATTGCCACTTTCCGCTTACGTGAAGAAGGCGGTTCAGGCCCACGCGACGAAAAATGCGGAAAATTCTGTCAAATCCAGTTCGGTAAAATTGGAAAAGAAGGTCAAAAAATTCTACGTTTTATAGAGGATACGTATATTTCTTGCCTTGAGATAACGTAAATTTTCCGTTCTCGTTCATTTGTCGCGTACATTTTTTTTTGAAGTATAAAAGCATATGATATAAGTGTGTTTATATATAGGCTATATAGTTAACTCTGAATAATTAAAAATAACAGCGGATATAAACCTACTTATATTATATATAAGTAAACGTGATGAACTTCAAGGGTACGAAGTGGTCTGATAGGACACCACCACCGAACTTCAAGGCGCCACTTTTTCGACGTTATTATGACCAAAAAAGGACGAGTCCCTGCAAAATGTCAGGTCCTTACATGTTGATCTGATGATTTTTCATTATTAAAAAACGTGTTTTTAATGAAGTTTCTTTAAGGAAATTTTCCATTCTTTTTTAGTATTAAAACGTTCCTTAAAAAATAGATTATGAAAAAATTATGAAAAATCAGAAATAAACGTGTTTTTTATAATTGTTAAAAATCAGCGGATCAACGTGAGGATCAGAAATTATTCGCACGGAATTATCTTTTTTTTCTTATTTATTAATATGTCGAAAAATTGGCGCCTTGAAATTCGGTTGGGCCCGTGCTTATTAAGTTGGACCCTTTTGATACGTATTGTCGTTTGCTGGGAATTTGTAGACAATATTATGTCCCCAGATAGCAAATGACATCCTGAGGATATCATTTCTATATGCGGGATACAGTGATATAATAGCGTGATAGAAGCACAGTGATAGAAGCGTAGAGTCTAATCGAACAAAAGTGATGAAAACATTCACCGATATGCGCATATAAAGACAAGATGTACATAAGGAAATATATATATATATATATAACTGTTAAAATACGTAAAACAGTATTGTAAATTGTTTGAAGTATAAAAGCATCAAAGTATAAAAGTATAAAAGTTCAAAGTAAATTGAACATATTCAAAGCATATATTTTTTTTCACGTAATATTTATGTTTTTTCCAACTTTTCTTCTAAATTTTCTTTCATAGTGCTATTTTAAAAAAGTATATATTTGATTTTCTAAAAAAAAAAAAACTCATTTTTATTAAAAACAAAAAATTGTAAAAAAAATCGTTTTTTTTTATATGTAGTGTATAAATTATATTTATATATAAATATAACGAATATGTATATAAATAATGTAAACAAAATAAAAAAAAAAATATATAAAATTTATGTTATGTCGATTTATGTTAATCCCTTGATTTTTAATAATTTAATAATGATTTAATAATAAAAAGTACGCATATACAATTCATTTTTGAATACTAAATAGTTGCCACAAAATTAAAAAAAAAAGTTTTAAAAAAGAAACACAAAATTAATCCCAGATAGCGAAAGATGCAGAAACATGCCGAAATAACAGCATGTGCAACATATGTCCTTCATTTCAACATATTTCCCGCATATTGGTAAATTTTGCTATTTCCTGATTTTCTGTTAGGGTATTTGCTATTAGGGAAAGATTAATTTTTCTGACATATTTTGTCTGAATTTTTCTATTATATTGTTATATGAAATTCTATTTTTTATCAACCAAAAGTTTTTTTGAAAACTTGTTTTTTTCAATTCGTCTTATTAAATAGAGATTTAGGGTTATTATATATATATATATATATACATATATAGTTATAACTGTTCATTATTTACAATAGCGTCCTGCATGTACATATATGGAAGTTGCATCTGAAATCGAATAGATTTTGTTTAATGTTTGACAATCAAAACAATGCATCGATTAAATGGTCACTATTGTGTACGACGTTCATCTTCTTCGTGTCCTGCCGGAGGGCCATTTATGTTCTTGATTGTTCCCGCTCGATGTGTATATATACGAATGCCATTTTTACTTTCCCCACTTATATAAGATGTGTATTATATACAGAAAGCGGTAAAGCTTGACGCAACATCGATTCGGACGAAACTTGAAACATTGACATTCTTGTTGCGCAACTTGAAGAACTTAGATCTCTTTGTACCTATATATATATATATACTACATTTCAAGTATTCAGCGGCGCCATCGAGTGAGAGAGAATGATCTTGAAATTCGTTTTCAAAGAAAAATCACACGAAAAATCATGACAAAGTCTCACCTGCTTTTTTTCTCTGATCATTTCTTCCATGGTACATGACGAGCTCTTCCGCGTCAATGCGGTATCGATACTGGAATCCCAGTAATGGAAATTGGATTAAAAATTTCAAACCATTCCTATTCGTACTTTGAATTCGTTAAACTTTATTAAAACGGATTAAATTCTGAAGCAATTTCACAAATAGACTATGGTGACATAATTAATTATATTTGGTTGCAAACGAAATAACGGATGGAATCGCATTAATATTCATACTTGAAACCATAATTGAATATATTTTAATCAAAAAATATTAATTTCACATTTTAAAAAATTAAAAAATCCTGCATATATGTTGATTTCCTTAATTGATCTCCGGCCATTAAAAACGATTTTCGCAACAAAAAAAAAAAAGAATTTTCGTTTGATCTTGAATGGCTTTCTTAACCCTGACGATACCAGTCGCGACTTTTAATATCGTATTTAAAACAATTAAATAAGTGGTTACAAAAAAAAACAAGGTCTTTTCTAATGGTTTGCTAAGAAAATCCTAAAATGACGATTATAATAAAATGTAGCTAATAAAACTAGAGTTCTATTATAGCATTACCTGGAACCATATCGGCCCTGGAATCAATCGATTATGAAGAATTCTCTTATTGTTGTAAAGTAAGAAAAAGTGTTCTTAGGGAAAAACAAACAAAAAAAAAAAAAAAAAAAACCAAAAATATGTGTAAATGGCACACCTTTTCCACGCGACCAATGAACAATTCCCGAGCGAGAATGTTTGCGATTTTTGTTTACTCATTTGTGTTTTTCTCGATTTCTATCATTACCTTAAAACATCTGTTCATGTTTGCTTAAAATTGTCTGGAAAAAAAGAAAAATCCGAGAATTTTATCGAATCCAATAAACGGCAATTTCCTCATTTTCACACGACAAATTCCCACATGTCGCGCATCAGTTTATGTGACGGTCAATCTTCTACCTGATTTTCGGGCCCTAACGGTCCGCCCAAATATAGTTCCACCGTCGTATATATACGAGATGCACGAAGACGCGTTATACACTATGTTTAGTTAAGCATCTCGTCCAGCATTGTTTTCAGTGCAGTCAGTTCGTTCTGCTTGACGCGGCCGCTTCGTCCAATTCAACAGTGACAAAAGTTTTTTTTTTTCTTTCTTTTCTTTTTATGTACATCGACAACACTCGCCGATCGAGCTCGAAGTATTTGATATGAATGTAGAGAATATCATTTATTCATTTTTAAGTTCTGTGAAAAGTGAAGTTTCCTCTATCCTTTCGTGACAATGGAATTTCTCGTTGGAGGCGATTTGAATTTCTTGGCGATTTGTATATACGGCACTCTAAGTCTCACATGGATGAGCGGATTGTATGTGAATCTCGTTAATAAGTGGAAAAGTTATATATCCCTATACATGAATATATGTGTATGTACATGTGTATGTGTGTGTGTATTGAATAAGTGTTAAAAAAAGAAGTATCTCAATGAAACCTATAAACGCGAGTCTCGACAACTCTGATTCCCAACAAGTGTACGTTCAGATATTCATGTATATATAGATATACATAAAGGGTGTCACCCACACCTGGTCGATTGTATCAGCATATACTTAGTCTAGACATGACATGTCAAGAAAAAATTTCCCATGCTAAAATGGAATCTGACGCATTGAATTTAAGCGGCGAACCAGTGAAGAATTTAGAAAGAACAAAAAAGAATACAGTTTTTCCGCAATAACTCGGCTTAATTTGACGTTATTTCAATGAGTGATGGCTTACTATAAAGCTCTTTTCAAGCCCTACAATTCACTTACAGGTCCATCTGACCAGCTATAAATATTTCTGTAGTTATCGACATAGAAATGGGGAATAATGCCGATTTTTGCGGTTTTTCGCGTCTAACTCATTTTGCTGAATAGCTAACGAAATATTGCATACGAGGGAAGATATAGAGCTTGAAAAGATGAAGAATTCCACCCCTCGTATGCTTTATTTCGATAAGAATTGAGTCCGCGGAGATCCGCTTAAAATCTTGAAACTCAGTTTTCACCAATTCTCCGATATTTAAGGTCTTCCCGTGGTCTCAATTATCGTCGAAATGAAACGTACGAGGGGTCAAAATCTTCGTCTTTTCAAGTTCTACAACTTTTTTGTGTGCGATATTTTGTCAGCTATTTAGCGAAACGAGTTAGACGCGAAAAACCGAAAAAATTATCATTTTTTCCCTTTTTTATGGCTATAACTGGAGAAATATTCATCGCAGGTCCGATGAACCTACATGTGAATTGTAGGGCTGGAAAAAACCTCTAAAACGAGCCTTCATTCGTTGAAATAACGTCAAATTAAGCCGAGTTATTGCGAAAAAACCATTATATTTCTTCTTTTTTTCCCGAATAAGTACCAGGACACCCTGTATATATGCGCGTGTGTGTGTGTGTGTGTGTGTGTGTATACACATATATGCTCTTACATATATTTTAAGCATCTTGATACTCGTGACATGTAATATATGTACAGATCATTTGGAGATTATCGAGTGCTGTCGCACATATGCACATTACTTAAGAACAAAATATGTCATACATATGTCACTATATATTTTATGTCGGAACAGGTATATGCTTGAACGTTTTTTATATTGATATTATTTACAATCTGACTCTTATTTCAGATTCATTACCGCCATACACATCTTCAAGAAGAATACTGGCGACTCGTCAGCTTTTACCTTCATCACTGGTCTTGTATTGTAAGTTGTTAAAAAAAGAATGCAAAAACAAAAACAAACAAAAGACAGAAGCAAATCAACAATCGAAAACTATTAAATCGAATAAATTAAAGCAATAATAGACTATAATTATCGTATTTCAGATGCAATTTTCTTCTGCACGCTGGACTCGTGCAGTCGATACTGCTTCTGACATTCGTCAGTTCATTGGGCTGCATCCTGCATAGCTGCTACATAGCTGCATTTCTGATAAACGCAAACAACAGAACGCAGCCACTGATGCAGCTGGTAGTAGCCTTGATCGTAATCGTAGCATCGAATATCGTCTTTTGGATCAAGTGCACGAATTGTTGGACACGCGAACCAAACGTCAGAGATGAGTTTTGGCAAGTGTTCGAGAACGTCACGATGGGCTCCATGCTCCTGTTCTTCGCGTCCCCTCTGTCCCAACTGGTAAGACATTTGCAACGAATTGTTATTTAAGGAATGCTTATAATGGATTATCATTAATTAAACATTCGGCGTTTCAGCTGCAAGTGATGAGAACAAAGAGAACAGACTCCGTACAGTTCGCGACCATTATCTTGTGTTTCCTCACTTCCATGCTGATGTTCCAACGTCGCTACTGCTTCGATGGTCTGGAAACCCCTCGTATACAAATCCCACTGATAATCGGCATTGTCTTGACTGGCTTTCAATTCCTTTTCTTCGGAATGTATTTCTTGATCGATCCCACGAGAGTGGGTCGGAGGAGTAGATACTGTACTTGGCATACGATTTGTTGAAGCTACAATACCCGTAATAATAACCAATGTACCTGTGTATATGGTAGTCATTGCTCAAGTGCAATTTCGTGATAATTATCAAAGTGAAAACTTTCGTTGACGTTGTGCTTATAGTACAATTAAGCGCAAAGAACGGTTCTTATTGAACTGCAGTATTTTTATGCTATTGATTATTTATACCTTGCTTTGTTGCCAAGAAATGAAGTGATTGTTATACATTGTATATTTAAGCGATTATTTGATCTATAATTAAGGGGTTGTGCATATACATATACACAAATATATATAACTATGTCATACCGATAGTTCCAGGACTGTCCATTAAAACGTTGCGAAGCAACGTTTTAAGGTCGGGGAATCCCCTATACTGTTTTCGC